>JAQGBX010000006.1:0-73004 GCA_034698745.1 Megaphyllum sjaelandicum
GGTTGACTGTTTTGATATGTATCGGGACCCCATCTAACTGTTGAACACTGGTAAGGTATGGTATTACTACCTCCCCAGTCCGTATTTTGTTTTAAAGCCGAAGGGGCCTGTACTTTATTAATACGATACATTATCTGCCTAAATTCATACAATGATCAATGAATATTTCCTATCATAAATTTAGCAAGGTAGGGTGTAAACCCTTTATCAAATAATCTATAATAGCGTCCTCTGACATATAAGGATCTACTCTTTGACACAGGTGTTCTACATCTGTGACAATCTAATAATGATTCATTATAACCTTGTTTTCTGGCTTCTAATTTCATTATTAACGATGATGGTCTAAAACAATCCGAAAAGTATGCTAAGAACTGGTGTCTAAATTGTTGCCAAGGGACATTTGCCAACCGAGCTCCATAATTATGACCCCATTTCGCTGCTGCCCCTGTTAACTTTATACGTAATTGCTGATGCCAAATCGATTGATCAAAAAGATCATTTTGTGCTGCCAATTCAAATGACTGTAAAAATACGAACGGTTCAGTAGAACCATCATATAAAGAAAGTTTATCGACACTCGAGTGAATTATAAAAGGCATATTCGTACTTAAATTTGGTTCTAACCCACCCCGAAATGGCGCCAATCCCGGAATTCGGGCATCCAAATGACAATACCCACTTGGAACCTGTCTAAAAGGTTGACTCGGCATTGTCTCCTGCAATTCTATTCTATTACCCAATGTCAACCCTAATCTTTTGACTAATTGTAACAAAGTTTCAAATATGAAATCTTTCTTCTCATTCGATATTTCAACCATTGCCAACCAACTCTCTTTATTCGAAATATTTTGGCAAACCGTCAAGAAGTAAGGCTCAGCCAATTTAGGCAGAAAATTTCTATTAATTTCGGAATTTGGTGTAGAAGTTTCAGATTCCAACAAATTACCCTTACTATCTCTTTTACCAATTTTTGCCATTTTTCGCTCAATTCCAGACGAAGGTATTTCTAATTCTGCAAATTTAATTTTTTTAACAAAAGTTAATGTTTCCTCCGAATCCGACTCCTGATCTAATAATGACAAAACTGATGCTAATGCATTCCCCATTTCTAATGTTTCGGGTGTAGCCTTTTCAGCATAAATCCAATCATGGACCTTGCGAATTGTTTGTCGCATATCTACTGGCGTTTCCTCTTCTATTATTTGAGAAGATGTCCCTTCTTGGGCTTTTTTATCGGTATCTGGCATTTTTAAACTTAGGGAACCGATTGCACCTCCACCATGTAATGATGTGCGAAGACCAGAACGCAACAAAACGAGGGGGATTAGGATAATCAAGCAAACTAAACTCCCGACTAATATGAAAGTACAAGAACTCTTTAATTCAGTAGAAACACCCACACGCATTGTCACAAGGCAAAAGGTTCAATGGCCGACATTATTCAACGAGATTTTGCAAAGTACAAACATCAGTAGCACGGGAAAGGTTCAGGGTTGCTTCAATTGCGATTCCCCCCTTCCCGGCAACAATAAAATATAATAAACAATAAAATAAGCTAAAGCTAATAAAACTTCAAAAGGGCATAATTCTCGCCAAGCGAACACAACTCACATACATCACCGGTCTCATCCGACAGCACCTCAGCATGTCAGTTCTCGATCTGCCCCTTTTCTTCTTCCTGCCACTATTTATCTAGTTTACTATCACATGACCAAAAGGTCGTGCGTCCAAAGGTGATGCTAAATTATGTTCCTTAGTGGACTTTGGGTAGCCACGGTCAGCCGACCGTGACAGCCCCAAGGGTCTGAGCCCTTCTAAGGTGGGGTTATAAATCCGTCTTTTATCTTTTAGCGAGTAGAGTTATGAATGGAAATAATGATTTATGAAGGATTTGGGTTAGAATTATTGATTGGTTAAGTTGGACGGGTTAGCTATTTCATTGCATCTTTTAATGTATATTGCAGCTATTCTGTAAAGAGCTAACATGCTTTTTTCTTTTATAGATGTCAAAAGAATTTTGAGGTAATTTAAGTTTGATAGATGTCTGGGTAAGTTTGTGTCTTAAAGTGGATGTTATGTTTGGATCATCGCACTCTTTGAGTAGATGTGGCCAGGTAGGGGAGTTTTTTGAGCAAAGTAAACATGGTTCTGTTAAGATCGATTGAAAATTGCCTAGTTTAGTGTACATGTGATAGGGGTTAGTTCTGAATTGAAATATAAATTTCTTAATGTGAAAGAGCAAATTAAGTTCAAAATATGAAGGTTTTTGGGAAGGATGGTGACATATACTTTTAAAGTGCTTGCAGTGCAAAGATTGATTTATTCTGTTAGTTATAAATTCTTTGTGCTCCAATGTTAGTTGGTTAATTGTGAGTATTGAGCATTTTTTAATTTGGGTTTTAGTTAAAGAGGAAGGTTGGGTTGCGATGGGAAGTACTAGCGATTGTAGAAAGTATTTCAGAATATTATAGTCATTAATAGGCTGGTCTAACCAGTAAAGAAACAGGCTTTGTGTGCACGAGGGGATGTCTGTTAGACTGCATTTTAACCAGTATTTGAAAGTGAAATGGGTTAGGGTAGTATTAACTGGGGTTAAGTTAAGTTCATTATCCAATTATGTAGTGAGGAGTTGAGAGGTTTAGGTTAAATATTCTTCGGTAGAAACCCTCCTGGATGCCTGAGAATGGGTTGGGTTTTGTCTAAGCCCAGAACACTGCGTTATAAGAAAGGATAGGGAGAAATAAGCTGTTAAAGAGTCTTGTGTGGGTTTCTAAGTTGTTTAGTTTTTTGCTGATAAAAAGTTTAAGGACCGTTTGAATTTGGTTTTTTAGTTTACTTTTTATTAGTGCAGTATGTTTGGTAAAGGAAGTGTTACACTGAAATAAGATGCCAAGAAATGGCCATTGCCGAACTATTTCTATAAGTGTATTATTCCAGGTGAAAGTATTTTTGGTTGAGGTTCTGGTGCCCCTTGAAAAGATTAACACCTTAGATTTGTTGATGTTGAGTTTTAATCTGTTAATGGTTAAGTATTTAGAAAGGGCCTTAATTAAGGCTCGTAAATTTAGTCTTGTTTTTGCTATGAGTATGATGTCATCTGCGTACATTAGATTTGAAATACTTTTTCCCATTATTGAGCAGCCTAAATGTTTGGGAAGGTGAACAGGTAGGTCGCTAAGGTATACTGTATAATAAAATGAAGCGGGCTGAGTGGGTCTCCCTGCAATGCTCTGGAAGTTAGATGGGTGGGGCGGGTTGGTCCATCCAGCGCTCTGGTTTCGATTGTTATTTGAGCTTAGAAGGTGGATATATTTGATAGAAGTAGATTTGGGAACCCGAATGTTTTTAGAACTGCACTCTGACAGAACCTTAACGAATTACACTTTATTAGTTGTAATGCCACGTGCTTGTGCAAAAGGAATGCATTAATTGGTTTGAAAACAGCAATATCCTTAAATGAATGTTTTAAACCGATCACATTTACGGCTGCTATGTTGCGTGAATATAAGAGGCTTTAAAAAACGTATGAAATATTATAAAATGAAAAATATAGGAGAGCTTTAGCTCTTCGTGAACGTTGAAAATATCCTTAAATTGAGCTCTGCAATTTTCGGGTATCTATAACCGGGATGTTTCATGTAGGCCTATTAATTACCTGACGTTGCCTTATGTGTTAATCATTTGGTTCCTGGGGAAGGATACAAAATCATTCAACCTTACCGTGCCTATATATCCTTACTTCGGCCATTCGTTAAGGATATTCATATAAAAAGCAAACGTACTGCACATAACGAACTTTACGACAGGTGTATAAAAATAATTGCACAAATATTTGATTATCATTGTCATAAACTACAGTCGCTTTGCTAATTTGCTCTGGCTCGGAATTCATCTCAACATATATTATGGTCGTTAACATTTTACGTCGCTTGAGCTTTGTGGTAAAACCTTTGGTGTAAAGTTTTTAGTTGCGTTTCATAAAATGAACATAATGTTTCGCATTGCTTACTTAGCCGAATTTAGAAAAAAATCCAATTGTTAGTTTCCAGGCAACACATATGTTAGGATACCTTAAGCATCGATCCTGATTCGTTTTTAAAAAATTAAAGTTTGTAGATGAGTACGACATTTTTATGTTAGTTAAACCACTCAAGATTTGCATCAGTTGTGCATTAAAGAAAATAGATGATGTCCTTTACTATGTTTGCAATTTTTAGGTATTTTAAACAATGCGGCACATAATAACGAAATTAACAAATGTTCCGGTTACATTAAATGTTTTAACAACCTTGTGAGGCTATCAACAAAGACTATAAAATGGTGCAGTGTAAATGTTTAATAGGATTCGTTGATGACATCACCAAATATAATTAATAACATTGTTCGACATCCACTATCTCTCAATTTTACAAAATAAATTTATTAACGCGCTGTTGTAAAACTAAAATACTGCATCAACAGTAGGGTATGCTCTTATCTGCTTTTGAACATTAATGTTCTCTGCTCTCTCCATTTTATCAGTAATTTAAATTAGTAGAAACAACGTACGACAAGTTGATAATACAGTAAAAGCTGTTTCAATTAAATGATGTTTAGTATAATCATCGTCCATAATAACAGCTTGAAAACAAAGCAGAAACATGCAAACAAACTGATTATAAGGACATTTTTTCTGTCGTTTACTATACTATAATTGTTTTCTCGTCCTTTATTCTGTTTAGGCCTATATGTATATAATAACGAAAATTACGAAACTTGAGATTAAACCTCAAGAAAATGTATAACTGCATTTGATATACATTGCAAATTTAAAGCTACTACTCTTTATGCGGACAAGTTTGTTTTCCTGAAATTAATCATACATTATTGTGAAAGATATAATGCTAATCAATTAGTTATGAAACCTTAACAACACTGTCAACACAAGATTAGAAAAATTGATTTTACTTACCTTTTTCAAAAATTTGTTAAGTTTCGATTTGCTGCATCTTCTGTACATGTGCATGTATATACATGTGAAATACAATATATCGTGAAACAAATGAAGTTTCTTAGTTACGATTGACCATTTCAATCGTTAGCTATTTATTAGCATGTAATCATGCAACCACAAAGACGGGTTAATAGCAGTGAAATTATCATAGATTTTTATCAGAATTGCTCATTCTAAGAAATTAAAGGCGATGAAGCATAAGTGAATCAATTTCTTGCAACACTTCACAAACTTCATCGACGTCATAGTTGTTGTGCATTTTGTTCAATGCATATTGGTAGACTAGATTTGTCGAAGCTAGTCCTAAATTACCTAAAATTTCAATCCTAACTTAATCAATTTTCTTGCCAAAGAATCTTCCTGCAGACGGAGTGCCCTCAATTTTCTGAATTGAAAGGTTTTAAGTGAGATTTCATGCTTTTAAGCTTTTGCTTTCTTAGGCACGTCTAGGCCTAATGGATTTTTTTTTCAAAGCGCACAAAATTGAATTTTTTACTACCTCAAAACTATAAGCACGCGCGCATTCAATTTGCAAATCTGGTCCAGGTTATTACTCTGTCGTGAGCTCTTTTGAAATAAATGAATGGATGAAAAAAGTGAATTTCATTTTTACGTATATAGCTTTACGAAGTGTGCTTTAAATGATCAATTCGTTTCATTAACGTATTCGGTTGAAGCCCATTACAAGTAGCGCCTTCGCGTATAGTCTGAGTTGCGCCCTACATTCAAAGGCTATAATTTATAAGTTGTTGAGTTCTATTCTCGACGCAACTCAGCTTTCAATTAAGTTGATGTTTAGTTTTGGCGGATTTTCTTCTGCTCTACATGAGCTGGTTTCGCATTAAATGACTCGGAAAATGCTGGAGCCCACTAAAACTCGAATAAAAATGTTTAATTTAAAGAGTGTGATAAAAAATATTCATGTAGGCAGACACGAATTTCGGAGGGAAGCTTTTTTATACTGCTATTATTACCTTTTTATTGAGATTTATTTTAACGGGGAAAAAATGCAATTTGGTTGGACAATTTATCGAATGGATTTTTTGACCAAGTTCGATAAAAGTGGTTTCTGTGCCTTTATAAGGATTAAGAACTTTATACTGAGATTTTGAGACATCCTACATCGCAAAGAAATGCATTTGAAAATATGTATAGATTGAAACGTTGTAATGCATTTAAAAAAAATGAATGTTTCGTTATATAATGTATTTTGAAATTTATTGACGAGATTAGATCTGGAAAATATATTTCAAAATGAATTATGATACACTAATATATTTACTAAAATGATACATACTTAAAATGCATTTTCTAAAATCGAATCAACAACTAAAAGGAAGTGCCTCGGCAATGCCTCCGGGTGATTTTCTCCAATGGAATGACGGAAATGTCACATGATATATTCAGGCTAACGAAATCTGCATAAGGCTACTATGGCGGATGTCGATAAAGCCAATTGGCATTTTTTTAAAAGACGCGTGCAGCGTTGAAAGAAATGACTCAGTATATTACAAATGTATTACTACATGCATGACACGTTAAAAAATTCCAGTTTGTAATGTATTAACGATCGAGTCTTAGCCACAATTTTGTTTTGATGTTCAATTTCTTCGTAATAACATGTCGACAAGAACGGCGATAAAGTGGTAATATGGAAAAAGAGCAAAAACAAGTCTAAAACGTTTTTAGAATGTTCTTACGATATTGCATTTGCATAATGACATGCATCAGAAGTGCATTACTGGAGGGACGAGGAATAAATTAACAAGAAAAAAAACATGATTTTTTTTACTGGCCCTTGAGTGAATAATAGTGCATTTTGTAAACAACGGCGCTGCCGGAAGATAGACTCGCGCATCTTCCATCTATATCGCAAGCTGAACCACTCACTCCTAGGAATAAATTTCATAGTTGACAGACACGTGTGCTGCATACATGTACATATATACACGTTGCTGAGAATCGCATTTTGTATATATTGTGTCTGTCCACTGCCCCGGAAGATAAATGGCCCTCCAAGAGCGCCTGGGTTTTCTGGTGAAATTCCGATTGCTTTTCTGGTTAAATAAATCCCTAAAGAAAACAATGCTCGCAGCTGTTGTAGATATATACGTAGTTGAAATACAAATATTTTTTCTTTGTTTTACTCTGCAGGAAGATTCAGCTTCAGAAGTATTTGTTGTTTTAGCACACAACATTGAACGGGGCCCGTGCATGACCGGATTTCGTTTGGACTCTCCACATTACCCAGGGCTTATTTCGGTATATTTTATTGCTAGAATGATTCAGGCTCTCAATTTGAATCGCTTCCAAACCAGAGTTCAGTCCGGTGTAAAACGGTCCGTGAAATGTTAACGTTAACCATTTAACTCATAAAATAACATACATTATAATTCTGTAAATAAACGAGGATCGGAAATTCCGTTCTCGTCTAGGCAAAAGTCTCTTTTGTTTTAATAACTGATAAATATTAGCCGAAATTTAGTTGAAACTACTGTTTGATGTAACACAAAACTTTCAACTGTTTAAATTAAGTAAACCTGTTTAACACACGACTAGTATTATTTATTTTTTATTTTTACTTTAAGTGCAAGATCTTTGAATCAGTTTTAGATAAAAGCCATTAAATTTTATATAATGAAGATGATTTGGATTTTTTTCAATAGAAATAAGAGAAAGAAGGTATAGCAGAATCTACCAAAATCCAAGATCCAAATACATCTACAATACTGTAGGGATACACAGACAGATTTACGATTTGTACTTTTGGCAGTCGTCAAGCTATATACTTATCAGTTTTAGATAACAGCCATTTAATTTCATTTAATGAAGATGATTTTTTTTCGGTAGAAAAAAGAGGAAAGTATGGAAGAATCCAAGCACGTAAGATTGACGAATTGTACTTTTTGCAGTCGTCAAGCCACGTATGCGAAATCGACACGATTATTGTTTCAAAAAAAAAAAAACAAAAAAAAAAAACACTTGAAGTTAATCTCGGTTTCTAAACTAATTGATGCCTTCATTTTTCACACGTTACCTCACGACCACCAGGCTACGATTCTGTATGAGTTCCCCTAATGAGTTATATGCAACAATGTAGCCTACAATATGATTCTGCGATATAACTTTTAAAATGCGCATTAATTGTTTGTGCAAGACATATTTCGAGATATCGACGCCATCTATATTCCAATCTGTGCAACTGCTAAGAAAACAGTTTTCTATAACGCAATGGTATTAAAGCAGAATTCGGAGGAGGTTTTCTTCTTGAATTCTATGTCTATAAAGGAAATTCTATAGTGTTGTGCGTTTTAGTATTGCGTGGATTTCAAAGTAGTTAGTTCCTGTACCGAAGATTCACTCGGTTGACGAATGTAATTAGAATAATAACGGTCATTTTTTTATATAAACACTCACAGATGTCCCCAACGGCATCCAATATCCACTCAGCCAACTCGGAACATTCTCATTTTACTACAGACTGCTGACTTTTATTTATGAAACCCATGGAATTGGCAAATACCATTGCCGTGCATGCATACTTGCATTATATTTTCATGATGGCAAAATTGATTGGGACAAATAACGCACTTTGCCTCATTTATAAATTATGCGCAGTTTTCGATAAGAGAATGCACGAGTGAATGAACATGATTTTGCGCCAAAGAGGAACTATGCACGATAGAATCACACGCGTGCAAATATAATGTACGTAAAACATCGTTTTCTATACATGCCATTAATAATGCATCACATTAAAGAACATTGTGGAGAGGAATACGTTAGAAAAGGTGTATACTGTTCATAACGTAACGTCTGCATCACGCTCACGTTCTTGAATATTACACAAATTGTTTATTTATTTACGGTAAAAAAGGCAATAACTAATTCTCCATCCTTTTAATATGCTAATCCACTTGGTTTTCAGTAATCCCATGCATGCAAAACCGATCTGTTAGGTTTTTTTTCTGAACATCTTTTAAGTGACAAGACCGTATACACCAGCATGCAGACAGAGACATGTGCATGCTAGCAAATCGAGCTTGTCAAAATACGAATCTTATAAATTATTTAGCTTATTTGCTGACAGTTTGCCAGTGTTTCCTTTCAACTTTGTTTCCAAGCACACACGGTACATGAAATCGAATTTAAATGAAACGCCTCTCTTATTCAACCGCTACATTTCAATGAGTTTACGAAGTATGCTATAGTTAGGCTTTCCGAAATATTTTAAGAACCGCAATTTATCGACAATATATAGTTAACTAAACGTTTAGAAACTCGTGGTTTTTTTATTATGGGCAGCGGGGAAAACGACTACACATGTATTCATCACTAAATAAATTTCCAAATTATTTCTGGAATACAATTTGCGAGAAACTGCTGGTAAATTTTTATTTTATTTCAAACAATTTCCTGTTTCTGCACACACCGAGCAATACTTTCAGGATATATCCCTGCAGTATATGACAGTACTGTTCCAAAGGTAAATGTAAGTAAAATAACTTGACAGCAGTGATCTAATTCCATCTTATAACGTATATCTTTCCTGGATTCTGATTGGCTATCCAACAGCAAGAAACGTACATGTATGTGAGTGACTTTAAAACCTATTAGTTTCTTTCAGAAATAACTTTCCCAGAACGTTTTATATTACGGAAATATATCTGGAAACATATTTGAAAGGCAAACATTTCTTAACACGCAGGGAAATATTAATCAATAATATATCTGGAAACAATTTCGGGATATAAATTGCCTCGTATGTGACGGCGTTTAAAGATGGCGCTAACGGTTGCGCTTCTGACGTAAATGGCATGACTCGCAACCTATAATAATAGGGATGCTCACACAGAAGCTTCGCAAATCGCACCTTGGCTATCGCCAAGTCACGTGTCCACGTGTAAAAGAATGCATTAATTAGTTTGCAAGCAGAAATAACCACGAGTGCATTCTGCTTTAAAAAAACGATGCGTGTTGAGATTTCACACGTGGCTTCACAACTGCCAAAGTATCATTCGCAAATCTTCTAGCTGAGGATCTCTGTTGTAAGTTTCATGAGTGACACGATTCGAGCCAATCATGTAAGAAACATGTTTAGATCCATGACACCAGATGACGATGTTGAAAACACGCTTAAATGCCGCCTGTTTTTGCTAAAGTTGAGTCTGATCCACCCTCGCTTTTTCTTAGGGGACACATCCCTCGTCCATAGCAAAAGTAAAACCCAAATTTTTCATAAATTTGTAAATCGCACGTGATTATCTCGGCCAATCGGAGCGATGTTCGAAGTCGGTTATGCTCCCGGAAGCGAGTGTTCAGATGAATGGCTCTCCATTATTCGCGCGTTACTCAGTTTCGTGTTTCGGACTGTCAAGCGCCAATATTTATTTACATTAAAGGACACTTCCTTCCTCCGATCGAGCGAACTGCGTCGAGTAAATCTTCGCCGCCATTAATAACGCTGCAAAGGCCATCCACGTAGCCGGAGCGCCGCGCAATTTGCATGGCAGCCATTGGCTGAAATTCCCACGTGATTTATGGCGGGCGGAAGCCAGGCGTGATGAATGGCCGGCGGCGAAGAACTGCTAAATGATGCGCTGCATAAAACCCGAAAAAAAAACATTCTTTTCAATATTTTTCTCCGCAGTTTTTGTTGTTCGGAGCAGGTTGAGCCGTTCCGCCCTCGACAGAATGCGTGCAAAACGAAGGACTGTTTGCGTTTCCAGGCCTAATTAAATTCATTTAAATAGCGGGGATTTGTTAAATGACTCGCAGTGAGCGTAATGTTGGTCATAAATTTGTCGGATGTTCTCGGATATGTAGCGAGCGACGACTGTTGCCAGCAATGGTTGTAAGATGGATCGTTTCTTGCGCCTGCAGCCACTTTGACATATTTCCAGAAATGGGATAATCAAAATGTTCTAAATATAACTTCCCAGAAAATTAGCTAACTTTGATCCCAATAATGTGCTAAAATGATATGTTTTCTTGTTCGACGTCTTTTGTCCCCGTATGGAAACGTTGACAAGTATTCGATCAACTTTTGTTTTCCAAATAAACATCATTTAAACGAGGGCTGTTCAATGAATAAGGTAACAAGACCTCTCACGTGCTGAATTTACTCAAACATTGTAAATAGAAGTGACGTTGGACAGGCGAGTGATCCAAATAATCCCCAAATTTGCCCATACATTTGTTACAAAATGTGCCGAGGCAGTTAGTTATTCCAGCATAGAACCATTGGTTTCAAGTTCATGAAGCCACTCAGGCCAGGATGAGCTTGGTTGGTCGATTCCTCGCTTATTGTGATTCACTGTAATGTCATTATCAAAGTCAGTGCACCATTCTCAAATTTGTTTCCGGAATTATTAAACACTGAAATAGTTGTTTGTTGTTGTTCATTTCCGCAAATGTTCAAAACAAATATTTGTAGATGTGTAGCACGGCATGACCCCGATGTTCGCAGTGATTGCCCCTTTTCGGGCGCTCTTGAAAAACATTAAAGATCACACAATAGTGCATTAAGAATTTCGTGATGATGCTGTAAGCCAAAGCGCAGCTTCTTTATTTTGGTACAATCGGTTTACTCCCTTGAGCGATAACAAAATTTGTAAAAACATTCCCTGAAATATGGCAATCACTGCCTTCCATGTCTTCTATTGGAGGAATAATGAAAATTTATAACAAAATGTCTTATGAAATCGTTTTGCTTCAGATTTCTGTAATTCTCCATGCAGACTTTGCAATTTTAAGCTCAAGGTCCCGAAACAGAAAATCAAAATTTCTTAAAATACTTTTTCAAGATGCAAATTTTTTTCTTAATAATTGTGTGCCCCTTAAAAACCAAAATTGACAAACATCATTTAACATATGTTAAATTGTTTTAATAGTTGTAGAAATATCACTAGCCTATTATTTTCAATATTTAACGTCCTGGTAGACATCACTTTTCAAATAAAAATTTTCATTTGTAGGTCTCATGCAATGCCTTTAGGCATTAGCTTTAGTAAACCTTACTGTTAAAGTTTCTTGCACACAATGTTGTTCATTAAACATGCTTGTTTGTTAATCCAAGAATACCTTAGAGACGTGCACTAAACTAAATTTAGCACTGCCTCTATGGTCTTGTTCTTCATCATATTTTTTTTTCCTGGAAGCGTTGACATTCCATTGCATGTGCACCACCTTTGAGGCATGTGTTCGTTTAGAAATTCTGGACATATAATTGAATTTGTGAATTGAGTAAGATAACGAGCGCCTGAGGATATCTGCATGAAGTATGACCCGTTTAGGTCTTTTGGGGCTGCATCTGAGATCTTGTTTCGGGGCTTCTGAGTCTTCGTGATCACGTCAAGTGATCTCTGAACTGCTTCAAGTCGCTCAAGTGCAAAATACTCTAGCATGCTTATAGCGTGATATTGGGGATATATCTTACACGTTTATTTTTCTTCGAGCTTTTTAATTTAATTAATTTGACTACGTCGCACGAGGCGAATGTCAGCTCATTAGGCCCAAGCAAATATTGTGACAGAAATTCAACAGAACGCGATTGTTTGCTTTGTTTGATTACGAGAAAATGCAATAAAAATTCGGTGTTTTAAAATTAATGTTTATCAGTTTTGCTCGAACCTCGATTGATACCAAACATGCAACAATTGCAAATCTTAGTGTGCGTTAGCACTCATCTCATGATCAGCACCTAGCTGATCATGCTAGACAAACAAAATAAATATCCGATATTTATTTGCTAAAATGATTTTTGACACACGTGCATGTAATAAACATTACTATTATCAACATTTCTTTCTAATGTTTTGTTGCTAGTTGCGGCAATTGGTTTGAGTAATTGTTTTTACATAAAGTGCTTTTTATTAGAAAGTCTAGATGTACATGCAGCTGTACATATATGTACAGTTTGTACAATTTGTACATTTACATGTAGTTAATATGCACATTCACTTGAAAGTTAAAAGCTGCCTTATACCACAGTTTTCCTGTGCCTTAATTGAACTAAGTGTACAATTTCCATACATATTTACTGCTTATGCTAGCTCCGAAAAATGTCAGAGATAAAGGAATGTTCTCACTAAAATGTAATGCATTTTCATTTTATTTAAATAAGAACATTCTGTTAATAACCATTTATCGATTTCTTCTAAATCGACATGTATTATGTTTTTTTTAAGGTGTAAACATGACGCAGGGTTTCTAATCCTGAACTAAAACTTATACATGCGGAGATAGAGCATACTATTACTATTCTATACTTACATTATACTTCTCAGAAATGTTTATTACCCCCACCAAAATATATTGCATTTTCATGTTATTTAAATACGAACATTCTGTAAATATACAGTACGCCTATCGATTTCTTATGAATCGACTCGCATTAGGCTCTTCAAGTTGTAAACATGAAAACAGTGTTTTTTGAATAGGCCTACTAAACTCAGAGTATTACTTCTCAGAAATGTTCACTGAAATACAATTTATGAACCCAAATATTTTGTTATGCTAAAACACCGGGATTAAAACGACGTAGCTAAAGTGTACATTAATGTAATTAGTATAAATTAGTGTATCACTAACACGTCCTACGTCGTTCCAGTCTTTGTTTGTCTAAAATTTCCAAGTTGGTCAGGGATTAATCATGAATTTAAATGATATTCAGTCGTACAGAATAAACAACTTTATTGTAAAGCACCCTCGGTTTCTTCAAAGGGCTATTTGCGGCGATCTTTCCAGACATTAATAATGTATAAAGTTTGTTCGCGCTCATTGTAATTGCACTTCCGCCGCATCTTTCCACGTCCTTAAACTCTCGGTGATGGTCATTTGAATTTGCATACATTTGCATGCGCATATCAAATGAAACAAAACGTGGCAGCGATTTAATCTCGCGTCAGTGTTCGTTGTTATGTACTCAAGCTTGGCAGGCGCGATGCGCACTCGCTATAAATTTGCACGACAATGATTTCCACATAATCAAGAAGTTTGATTGTTCACCAGAGGAAACTTGACAAGTGTTAAAATCATTGATATTATCTGGAACAGGCATCAACATGGAAATTTCTATCATTAATTCATGGCGAAAAAGGCGAATTAGTCTTACTGCTTGTAGAAACGCCTTTCAAAGGCAAACGAGGATAAATTAAACAAGGAAGAAAAATAAATGTACCCTCGTTTTATACATGGCACTGCACTTGCTCTACTTGGTGTGACATCATCCTCGCACTGGCGTCAGAAGGGTTTAAAATTCGACTAAGGTTTCCAGCAAGATTGGTTTTCAGCCAATTTATATTGTTTGAACTGCCTTTGCACACTCAATTTTTGAATTATTTTTGAATGTCAGGCTATGTTCTGCTATTTACAAGGACTTTTAATCAAATTTACTTGTCTTCAGATTATCAATGCCAAGTAGGAAAGAAACATTCACATTAAATTCAATTTAAAAGATGGAAGAATCAAGACCTGCATTTTAAGTAATTGCAATAATTGCAATACTTACTGAATTTTGTAAAATACTTGTTTTTGTACAGTTGTTAAATTATTCCACGACTTACTGTGTATGTTCCAAGTTCAATATATTCGGATCTAATGTTTTTTAATTTCTTTGGGAAAAAATATTGATGATCTATAGATTTACGTAAATGTTAGCGAAATTCAGTCAGAAACTTGACGAATCGTGCATTAGCAGTCTTGAAGTTTTTTGACAAGTGGCTTTCATAATGTTTACTTTCTTCAGCTTGTCAACGCCTAGTAGAAAATTAACCTTCATATTAAATTCAAATTTATGATGAAAAATTAAATCCCGCAGTCGAAGTAATTGCAATGCATTGTTACATTTCAGGACATTTTTTACTGTTCTCATATTACTTAATTTTCTAAAATACTTATATTTGCTCAATTTAAAACAATTTCACGACTTGCATATATATGTACCAAATTAATTCAATATATTCGAATCGTATATATACCGTATACTGTATATATATATTTTTGTTTGTTATCTATTTACGTAAATGTTAGCGGAACTCAGAATCTTAACGAATCGTACATATGCACTCACTAATTAAGTCAGTTGTGAAAAAAGGAATGCATTAATTGGTTCAAACCAGATATAATCTTAATTGGAGTACTTTAAAACCAATTAGTGTGTCGTGTTTGCCACACGTGACTACACAACTTCCAAAGTATGGATCGCAAAGCTTCAATTCAATACAATACCCTACAGTCAGCATAAACAGTGCCATGTGGTAGGGAAGGGGAGAAGTTGAAACTTCTGCCTGAGTATACCTCTATTGTACCGCGAACAAGTTTCTGTAATTCAAGGAAGTTGGGCGGTTGGGAAGTACATCGACTTTAATTGAAATTATCAATAAAATTCACGGTGTTTTCTTGCGGGTTTATAGCAACAATATCTGTGCTCAAAATCCTTTCTGTTCAATTGAAGTCTTATCAAAATCCTCGTGTAATTTCCTGTTGCCAATGGCAACGCGCGACTCCTTTATTGTGCTTAAAATGCCGTAGATAAGACAATGTAGAGCTCGTTGCATCAGTTTTTATTGTTCATCTTTAACATGGATTTTTCTAGTGTAGTCGACAAGTCATATATCAACCGCCACTATCGTATCATACCAGAGAACATATTGAAACAAAATCTGGCATTCTGTTTTCCTTTGGGTTTTCCAACGCATAATCTGCATCCCATATAGATTTATCAGGTGAACGACTCTTTACTCTTATTTTGAGTTTTTTTTTATTCCAATACTTTGTCCTAAACATTTCAGCAAACTCTTTATATTCCTCTTTACATAAACACCTTCTCGGCGAAGGAAGAATACCACATGATCAATACAATAGCCGTTTGTAACACGTTTCAAGTATGCGATACGTCCATAAAGACTTCAGGACGATGCTTTTAGAAAACCAAGCTTTTTTTTTGGACTTCTATTTTTGTCTCGCCAGGGTTTGAGTCTGTTAAAGATGATTTTCTGTCAGTATTGATCTCAAACCAACACAAATAATATCGATCTCTGTATATAAAAAGTTGCTAGTGTCCATTCGTATACCTCGTATGTCAATTGTGGCCATCGTCCATTCACTGGTTGCCATTGTCATGCAGCTCTGTCGTATATGGCACTATACCTGAAATTCTTAAGTTCTTGCCCGATTGGTGGATTTATATCTTTGTTGAAAAACCGAGTTGCCTAAACTTGTCAAAGCAAAACTTGTTTAACTCCTCCTTTCTCAGAAATGCCTCTTAAATGATTGTACTTTAACCTGTCTTTTTCTTAAATGAATCCTGCATGCGTTCCAAATGTGTTTTTTTTTCAAGTTCATAATTAGCATGATAAATAGATCAGCAAACAAAACACTTATGCCTATAGTACATTCTAATGAAACATTTGTGGCGAAGCAAATGCTTTTGTTTCAGTTACTTGAAAATGTATTCGAGACATGTGCTGTTGAAACATGTTTCGAAAACATTGTCTCCACACCTGTCAATAACATTTCACTTGCAAAAAGATGGTGGAAACCTTGAATCCACAAGTGTTGAAGTAAATATGCTGACGACAGCACCTAAATAAAAGTTTAAAACAGAGGACAGCACCCAATTTGCTCTCTTGGTCGAAGCACCGTGACAAGAATGTTTTGGTAAAAATAATTCCTTCAATATACATGTATATACCGATACTGTATCCGATAAGTTGTGGAAGTTTGATATGACACAGTATTTGCGACCCAAATATTTTGCCAGGTCAGTTTCCTGAAAAATGTTTCTTAAAACAGACGTCATGACAAAAATGTTTTGGCAACATTTTCTTCCAATTATCTGCATGGACCTATACTGGATAGGTAGTGGAAACATGCTATAACACAGTGTTTTGCAACAAAAATGTTTCGACAGATCTGTTTCATGAGAAATGTTTCGTAAAGCGTTTTAAAGAAACTGTTGCGGAAACACTGTTTCACTGCATTGTTTCGTTGGTATACACTAGGCATTAGAGCAAAGGCAAACCAACAAATTATCTTTAAATATGTATTGACTTCAATTCAGTATACCCTATACAGTAAGAAAGCCAAATGCAATATGGTAGCAATTTGTTTGCTGACTGTAGGGTTGTGTTTTCAATATCTGTCAAAAAATAAAAGGCCTTAATACGCCAAAAACTTCATAAGTTCAAACCGTTTCAGCTTCGATCCCATGATTCGAGTGAGCCAATGCCAACCATTAGGTACACGTGATTTCCTGTCTGCTTTTGTTTGCTGGTTGAGGCTCGATTTAGCAAACTTTTGTCTCCCGCAAACAAGCGCTCATATTTTAAAGTACGTTTCTTGGGAGATTTACTTTCAAAGGAGGTTTTTATTCGGAAGGAGTTTAGCTCGGATAGGTAATTATATTACGGGTATGAATTGTGTAAACATTTTACACGGAACATTAAAGATTTTACCGTCAGCGTCATTAACTCATTAACAATGGCTTCCGAGAAAATTTTCCTTAAGCTTTCTGTATCTTCTCCGGCACAAAAGCTGCTTTTGTATTTAATCGAGTTGCATTGTTGGCGTATTACCCAAGCATCCCGCCTCCGTTCTTGTCCCAGAATGGACCATTTTCCATCAACCCCAAAAACTACGCAAACTTTTCCGCAGCAATGATAAGTGGTCTATTTGTAGTGGTATTTATGGCTCGGCTATTTAGCGCTGAACAAAAGATGCAGTTGGCGGCGCGTTTTCGAGAGTTTTGAAATAACAGAATAATGTTTACCTTTGGAGTTTTCTTCTACAACGTAATTGCGTTCAGTCGGAAGGAGAATGCACTCGGAAGTCATTTTGCACATCGTGTGCTCTGGGAAATGAAAACATTGTCCTCGAGGAAAAATCCGAAACTTTTGTGCAGAAGAGAAAACCAGGACGCCTCTGCGGTCCACTTTGGTGGTTTCAGCCGAAAATGGGCGTCTGGGGATTGCTCGGGCTGTTGCGAATTGATGGCACCGCACCAACAGGAAACGGAACCGTCTTTGGAGACGTTTTAAATATTTATTAAAGTTCTTTAATTCGGATTGGAGAAGCACGATGTTCACCGCAGGAGGATTGGCCATGGTGATCTGCATTTTATTGTAACGGTTTATTTAATTTGAGTATAGGTGTCCAAGGAAGACGCACGACTGAATATTCAATTTTTTCCATTTGTTCTTCGGTAATTCAATTTCTTATATGCTCCCAAATTGAGATTTATAGACGTCTATAAAATGTTTAATGCATCCGAATTTCATTCTGTTAGTTAGATGACGTTAGGAGGGGAATTACTCGTTCCGGGGATAAAAAATATCCTCATGCTTGTGGAAAAATGTGGGAAATCTGGGTTTTTTTTCTTGTGCACGAAAACTCCTACCAATTTTAGAAAACAAAGCCACGATATAAAAATATACGAAAGGTGTTCATTGAGTTTCCTTAATCACTTTTTTAACGGCTATATGGATTGTAATGATAGTTGGTAGAGAAATTCTTGTAAACGTAATGTATTATTCAAAAAATATCCATTTTGGGAGATGCATATTTCATATCGTTCCGAAAGTCAAAGATTCTAAATCAGTATTTGTTGCAGAAACTGGCCGTCCACTTTTCTGAGCATCTTTCACATTTGCCTGTTCATATCTGAACTTTTAAATCCACTCATTGACCGAACATTTGGAAATTACCCGGACCTTAAACATTCCCAAAAGTTTAAAAAATAAGAACGACAGACTGCTGCTGAGGAATTTTCAACGTTAAAATATGTCCAGGAACAATGGAAGAATTTTTCCAAAAAAAACAAACAAACAATTGATATCAGCATTTATGTGTATTGTTTTGTGCAAATTGAAATTTATATAGCAAAATAATGGAAATATGTTTTAATTTTTGCTTTGTTATTTATACAAAAGTATGTATTTTAGTAACGGACAGTTTGAAGGAAATTACATGTATTACGTTTACATAACATAAATTGTATTATAAACTTATGGTAAGGTTCGTTATACATGTATGTACTATATGCCCAGTATAGTTACATGTAGCAATTTAACGTTCAGAAGAGTTTCTTAATTATCGTTACTGATACTAGTTTTAAACTGGGGTTTAAAATGTCTGCGTTTACATGTTCAAGTCAAATTGAATGCATGTACTTGTCATAATGCAAAATTAAAAACTAAATGGTCGAGATTATATACAATCTAAAATAATCTAAAAGGTCTTATCATATGGGTAGTGTATGACGTTTGTGAAGTTTAGAGTATACTTACGCAATGTGCACCAACATACGCGTACTTCTTGACTCGGTTAAAAATGCGCTTTCCGACGGCTTATCAGCTAGATGAAATTTCCATCTGAACAAGGAATGCTTCGGAGCACACTACAGTACATTTTGCTTCTTGAAGATCACTTAGTTGCAAAGCTCCGTAAATGGCAAATCGCCTGAGATGCTTCTGTCAGTTCAAGGGTGACATGAATCACTCGACTAGACACCGAATCCGATCTTTCATTAGGTCCGTGGATATTCTCTCCAGATTTATAATTAAAGAATAATTCAAAGGCACTGTAACGTAGCAAAGCAAGTAAAGACAATAGGGGAAGGAAAAAAGATGATTACGTCTGATAATTCTTTGTTCCCCTTCGTCGTTGCCTCGTGTCTTTCACTGATAAAGGCGAGGACAAAGCCTGCGTTGACAACCTTACAGTGGAGCCAACAACAAATGCGATTATACGAAGGTTAATAAGGTTAAATCAACAACATGGGAACCTTAAGCTATTAGCGTGCATTAAAGCCCTAATTATCGGAACCATGGCAGCCTGGGCATTAATTCCCTGACAAAAGCCCAAAAAGGAATTAGGTCGCAGAGTGGGGTAATGTCCCTCAGCTTTGCACATTAACTTCCATTTCTTTCAGCAATCTAAACAAGCCATTATGTCGACGAAGAACGCGGATGGAAGCTGAGTTAACTTGAATGGTCCTCTGACTTCGCTTAAGCCTCGATCATTTTCATAAATTTAAAAACGTTGTATTTTAAGCTTCTTAAGCCTGAGTATTGTGCCCTCGTATTCTGAGGCCTCCTAAGGGGAATAAAGTCTTTTAGTTTGGACGTTTTAATTCCAAATTCGGTGCAGGTTGTATTGCATTAAATGACCCAGATGTTATGCCATTCATATTCATTTTAGTTGATACACAAAACGCTCTTTGTTGACCAGTGTTTTCTACGTGTATTAGGGCAAGAATACATTGAATGCTTATTGCAGGCGCTTACCACTCTGCGTACAACTACAGGGTGAGGCATAAGTCTATAAAGTCTTGTTGCGCCTGCAATCTGCATTCTGTGAATTCTTTTCCATATGTACCACTAAGGGCCGGTTGCACCAACAGAGGTTAAGAATAACCCAGGGCTAACCCACTGCGTAACTCTAGGTTAACCCACTGTTGTGTTGCACACGCACGGGTTAGGTTAAAAATGAAGAGGAAGGTTAACCCAGCCAGTAGGCAGGGTTAACCTCGGGTTATTAGGAAAAACAGCATGGCGGCCACTATAGGGATGAAGCTAGGGATTGCGCGTGCACGTGGAAGAGAGCGTGTGCAATCTGGCAGCATTTTTCAAAATTAGTTCCATTTCTGTGTTCCATTTTGATTTCGTGACCCTGGGGCTATTTCATCGAGAATTAATTGGTGCAACGCAAACATTTAACCCGGAGGTTAACCTGGAGACAAATTTTGACCCAAGGTTAGTAAACCCCAGGTTTTTACCTCGGATGGTGCAACCGGCCCTTATATTACATATCGATTCCATCTAATCACGATCAGTCCATAAATTATATACTATTTTTGTTTGTTGTTTGATCCGAAAACGGATTTATGCCTCACCTTGTAGTTGCACGCTGAGTGGTAAGCGGCTGCAATAAGCATTCAATGTATACTTACCCTTAGTACATGTATGTTGATTACTTTACAATGACCTCATGCAGGTTTTATCAGCATGTATAAATCACGAGACATTTCATTCATTCCATTGGCGAAAATTACTCAGTGGCAGTGCCGAGGCACGTTCTTGTTGATTCGATGATAAGATCACGTGATGTAGCCCCATACGCAACCCTGCATGAATCCCATTAGTTTAAAATCAAAAGTGCCGTTGCGCCTTAGATACTTCCGGTAGGGACGTGCTGGATGTTCCATGTGCGATTACAATTCACTGAATTGACTCTTTCCTTTCGCAAGTGGGCCTTGTGAATAACAGATGCATGCATATTGAAGAAGTGCATGTATGAAGCATAATATTTCTTATTTGTTGTCTCTTTATCTTCTATCCTTATCGTCCATTTAGGAATTTTTGGTTGGGTTGTTTCCAAAACATGATTTTATTTCGAACATCATCATCAGCTCATTAAAATATAGAAGCCTGCTACGCCACCTTCCAGCGTGATTCTAAGCCAATACACACATTTTATCATGCACGTAAAGGCATTAAGAGAAACAAATGTTTCCTGTCTTTTATTGATAGTATACTTTTAGTGACATACATGAATATCAATAAGTACAGGGGTTTGTTTTAGGAGATTGTTATTTCATCAAATGAAGATTATGTATGCATGTTGTGTTTTTGGGGATTCCTTTAAACGAATGAATAAACAAGATAATATTGTTTAAAACAATCGTGTCTACAATTGCATTTTAACAGTTTCGCGGCCTTGCATAATAATGGCAAGTAGAACTAATTAGTATTGTCAAGTTGCTATAAAAATGGGTCAGAGCACATGAATTCGTTAAACGAGAAACCATCTTGATGCAATTAGTAAGCATTTTATGTTGTAATGTTCATTTTCCTTTTTATGAGAAATTAACGATCGTAACTGGTCTCACTATTGGGTCGTCTTCAATGCTTTTATTAAGTTTAATTTTATACAGTCGAACCACGTTAAGACAAACCAATGCAAGTAAAAATTTTGGAAGTCATAAAAACATGATTTAAACAATAAGAAATACATGTTAAAAAATTTAAAATGCACTTTAAACTTTGTTTTATTGCACAATCTCTCGAAATGCTAAATTATGCTTGTAGTTTACCTAAAACGATCCATCGATCGACGATTGTGTATTGTTTCTTTCACGACTTTTTCTCGAAACGTAGTGTGAATACTTGGGAATTTGAAAATTCGTTCTTCACGACTGCCAAAAGTGCCATTCATAATGATTTTGTCGGGGTTTTCTCAGTGAATCTCGAATTTGTATTTTTATTACTTAAAAGTTACACTAAATAACAAATTCCAATGGGAAAATGCACCAGAATAAAACATTCCCCCTAACAAGGGGCCATCTCTGCTAGCAAATAAGCTATCAGTGATTGCCGATCTATGGGGCAATTAGAGAAAGCAAGTGCTTCCCAACATGTCCAACTGTACAGTCAAACCTCATTAAGGCGAATTTACTTAATTCGAATTTAGGATAGTACGAACTATTTTTTAGTTCCAGTCCAAGGCAGGGCATACATTGATTAATGTTAATTTTTTCGTTAAAGACGAACTCGCGATTGGATAGTTCACATTTTCGTTGACGACGAACTAATCTTCGAGTTCCTGGAATTAAAGCTGTTTCCTTAAAATAAATCCATTACTGTTTTAAAAATCATTCTTAAATAAAAATTACATTGTGTTTTTTTTTAGAAAATGTCGTGATAGATATAAAAATCTTCGATAGTTAATTATTTTAAATACTTCATGTGTAATTATGTTCTTAGAGATTGTTCAATAACAACTATATATAAAGTATATTATTGAGTACATAGAGAGAATATCAAAACTCTAAGCTATGCATTGTTTAGTTTTTGTTGTTAAAATCATGTTTTTTGTGACTTCTGCAGGAGCTTCGGTTGAAACAAACAACTATCGTTGCAGTGTAGAGTCCATCGTGCCATAAAAGTTTTAATTGACAATGTTCAACTTTTCTATCTTTCAGGCAAGAATGGTCACGCGGAGCATCACGGTCCGGCTTTTCTGAGTGAGCCTCCGTACCACGTGGATTTTTCCAACAACAGCGAAGCCCGTTTGGATTGTGTGGCGAGTGGTCTCCCCACCCCATCGGTGCAATGGTTGCGTGATGATGGCAGCCTTGTGACGGACGTTGAAGGACACAGAAAAGTTTTAAAAAACGGGACCCTGATATTTTTACCTTTTCGTGGCGACGACTACAGGCCTCGCATTCACGCGGCTGTCTACAAATGTCTGGCCCACAATAGTGTCGGATCAATGATCAGCAGAGCCGTTCATGTCAGAGCAGGTAAGAAAAGAAGCTTTTTTTAATGGAAAAGAAAAACACGCTTATTGTCTTCATAGCTTGTGACTAAAAAAAGGCATGGCTATTTCCTGCGGCTTAGAGCATTAAGCTTGTTAAAGGGTAACCAAAAATGCCCTCAATCCAAATCAGCTTGGGTTTGTTGCTGTTGCTGAATTATGCAATAACCACTTATCGAATTATGATGATTTAGGGTTTTTTATGTTTGGTTAGTGTATTTTCATGAAGGTAACCTGGCATTTGTGACTTTGCACTTTTTTTGTTACTCAAGTTGTTTAACGTTGATTTTAATGTATCATACAGGGTTCTCCCAGACCAGTAAAACCTAGCGAACTTGAAAATGTCGTTAAAATTCAAAAAGAAGTTGTCACAATCCAAAAATAATGATTTTACGTGGTTAGTTCAGGGTCTATTTGCTAAATTTTCAACAGTTTCCAAAGGACCAATTTACAAAATTCTCAACAGCTACCGAGGACAAATTTTATAAATTTTCAACTTTTTCCGAGTATGGATTTCCAACATTCTCCACATTTTTCGAGTAAAAATTGCCAAACGTTCAACATTTTCTGCAGACATTTTTTTTTAAATTTTCATGCCAGTTTTCTTAATTGTGAATTTTTATTTTCAAAATTTATCATATTTTTACATTTTGCAAAATAGCATATTTAATATTAAACTTTGTCGATTTTGCGAAAGCGTGAGGCAATTTTGACATTGCCTCGGTAAGGGAAATGTGTTTTAAAACCTGGAAAAGTCATGGTAATTGAATACGAAATTTTAGCATGGATTAACCCTGTGCTTTTTCACAACTGATTGATGGGGGTCATAACCGTTTCTCTGAAAATCTGGTCGGTAATGCATTTACAGTAATCGACTACTAACAACTCGTGTTACTAGTTACGTCCAGACTGGAGGAAACATGCAAGTGACAGACCGAACTAACAGGCTTTAACTATAATCACGCCCTTTACCTTCGTTTTCTCTTCCAAATTCCACTTTTCCGTTTTTACAAACTCATTCATGAACTTACGTTTACGCACCGCCTGATAGGTCTCTGATTGAAATCCTTCCGCTGGAATTGTCGAGAATATGTCTCACGATTCGCCGATTTTCCATGGGCTCGATTAAACGGGCGCATCCGCCATGCTAAATCCAGTGCCAATCATGGCAGCCCAAGAGCTGCAAATCCATTTCTTGCTTTTATTTTATGGAAGCTGAGGGCTTAGACGGACCTGATTTAATGGCGTATTCCCGTCACGACTGACTTCTCGCAGGCACGATTTCACCCACTTGTGCGGCGTGCAAATCCACGTCCTGGACGTAATTCCCACGAGTCAAACCATTTGGTTGGAGATTGGCCTATCATTAGACAGATAATCTTTCCGACTAACTTAATTGACTATGAGTAAACAGGGCACGCTCCGAGACGCCGAACAGAAAGGGGTTAATGTATTCTTAATATTTCATCCGAGGTATATAGGGAAGAAACTGGGCGCAAAAAAGGCGAGACTTATCTGGGATTCGTGATGGTGGGATTCTGGGATTGATGAGGGAGTTAATGCACCCGAAATATTTGAACCAACTCGAGTCCACGTGTTTATGGAATCTGTAACATTTTCCTCAGTATGGCGCCTGTTTCCCTCTGGGATGAAATTACAGCAAACGCAAATTCAGGAACGAAAACAGAAATTCGTACGTTACTATGTTTTACATGAAATGTAATTAAGATGAATTACCTATAATGATTACCTTCTATGAAAACATAATGCTAAAATTGGATTATAAAGAAAGTGCTAAAAGGTAAACACTATTGGTGGTTGATCACAATTACGTTTTCTAAAAAGAATGATAACCTAGCTGCGAAGGCATATCAATATAAAATAAGGAGAATATACTGTGTACTGAATATTTTGTTTTCATAAAATTAGTAACAGTTTCAATATTTTGTCGACCTACAGAATACTCGAAAAACGTCCGTTACAGACTTGAAACGTTACAGACATGAAAAACCAAAAAAAAAAGTAATTGTTAAATAACATTGAAAAAATGTTAATTATAAATTGCTCAATATTAGTTTAACTATAATTATAGTATCGCAACTATTTATTTCTTAACTAAATAGTTTGTTTCTCTCCCAACTACAATTAAAACTGTGATACGAATTAGTTGCGTACTAGTGATTAAGTAGTGATTAAATGTTAGTTAAACGCAAATAATAATGATTAGCTATTTCTTTGTAACTGTAGTTAATTATTGCCAAACTCTAACATTATTGTATACCAAATATAAAATTTAAAAAATTTAAAAAATCTTAACTTATACCGTTTCTCAAAATAAATAAAAAAATGAAGTTTGTCACTTGTTAATCGGACTGGCGATGCACTTTGAAATGGCTCGTACGTGAGGCAAAATGTTGATGATTTATCCCATTTATCAAAGTACTTTCCGAAGTATTATCACGTGATATGACACCGCTGCATCTAATGCTTCGCAACAACAACAGATTGTTTAACCTTCTTTCACCTGTGGATAATTTCTTAAAATCGATTTTATCTTGATGGCCATCGTCTATTTGCGGTGTAAAAATTGTATTTCGGTGCAGTAATCGTTCGGTGCTACGAATATGCTCGTGTAGTTCTTTGATGATGCTAATTTGCTATCATTCCAAAACTATAAACCAATTGGGCTAAGAATTCGATGAAAGTATTAAAGATTTTTATTCTCTTCAAAGGTCAAATCATTGGGAAAAAAAGATACCGAAGCATAACTGTCCTATCCTTCACTTTTTCAACGTAGAACTACGTGGGAGATTACACAATTTTTCGGACATTAAATCGGAATATGGCTGTAACACTTAAATGGGCGTTTATTTTTGGAAACGTAAAAGCACATTTTATCGTTTGTTTAATCGAGCACTTTCTCTGGCATTTTTTGGGCCATTTAATCGGGATTTTTTTTAGGAAGTTTAATCGAGCATTTTTTCTTATAATTAATCGGGCACTTTATCTTGCTTTTATTGGTACATTTATTGGGTTTATGACATTGTTTGGGAGATTTAATATGGAAAGTTTTTGGACATTCCATCTGGCATTTCTTATCGGAAATTGAATCGGGCTTTTTTGTTTTTATTTATTCTGGCATTTTTGTTTCGTACATTTTAATCGGGCATTTTTCGATCATTTAAATGGACATTTAATTTTTTCGGTCATTTCATCGGTCATTTTCAGGACATCCGAAACTCGAAAACACCCCCTTAAGTCGGGGAAAGACGTCGTTCAACAACAAAAATCATTGGATAAAATCTTAAATATAACCGTTTTGCCATTGTAAAAACGCAACTTGTAACAAATGAGTGTCTTTGTGCATCTTTATGGAATTTTATTCCGCATGGGATTTTTTTTGTCATATCTGAAATTGAGGTAATTGAGCATTCGGTGAAATAGACGATTAGATGAAAAATCTGCTTGTGTATGTTCTCGTCTTTCTGCCTGGCATTTCATAGCAGCGGTTTGATGGAACCGAGGATAAGTATTTTCAGCATCCAAGCGATATTTCAATCATTTTGCACGAGCAATTTCGATAACGACTAAATTTCCGATGTAATTGAAGCGTATTCCATTCACCATTGATTGAGTTGACCTCAAATTCCATTCACGGCAATGATTGGAAACGTTTGCGGTCTGAGGAAATGCTCCGCCAACAAAGTTAGCTATTAGATGGACGTTCTTTGCTTCAATAATAAATGCATCAATAATGTATCCGGACGCCAGAGCTCCAGAATTGGATTGCTCCGCAACCGCAATAAGTTCGAATTTGATGCGGCCTATGTTGCGCCGATATGGAATTACAATCGCCGATTATCAAAGAATTCCATTAATTTCGTTTCCTCTTTTTAACTTCGTTCGTGGCTCATGGAGAAATCAGGACACGTCCTTAGAGATGAATCAATACACGTGTCTTGATCAAGTGCCTGCGAGGTTCCACCATCATGATATACTCTTACGTGTTCTGGTTTGGATAACTTTCCTTTCGAGCAATGGTCGTTAACAACGAATTATCATTAGACGGAAGAAGTGGGTGGGTTTTTTTTTGGTTTTTTTTATTCGTGAAATCTTGCTCGATACTCCATCGCTTTTGACATTCTATCAAAAAATGGTGAAAACAATATTGGGCATGCAGGATGGTGTGTTGTTGTGCAACCCGAGTAGGTTTTGTAGAAGAGAACACCATAGCAAAAATGCTGGATGTACCTGTTTTTTTTTTCTTTGATGCAAAAAATGCGCCATCTCGTGTTACGACAAACTTTAGATTCCGTTTTATCTCAGTAATGCTGGGATTATTCGAAAAGTGCCTTACTTAGGTTTCTTTACGTTATGAGGGCTTTGTAGTTTCTATGCATATTAACTGTCTTTTTTTGGAATCCGCATTCAAATTTTTGCAAAATTTAAAACTAATTTTTGTACCCATTCCAGACATTTTCAAATATCTTAAATATGTTTGAGTTATTTAGCAATATGGATTTCAAATGTAAGACTTATATTCAAGTTTGATTACTATTTAAAAAAATTGTGAATTACATATATCTCCCCCCCCCCCCCTATTCCACATTTGTAAAAATATTGCAGATAACAATTCTTAAAATTCGTGCTATAATTTTTCACCAGAAAAGTTTTCCTGCTAAAATTTAGTGTAGATTATTGGAATTGCAATATGCTATTGTAAATAGACTAATTTAATGACGATTTACTTCAACATCAAATTCCCCTTTATTCTCAAATTTCCATCGAGAACATTCTTAAGTAAATCTGTCGGTTACCTTCCCTCAACTCTATTACAGTTTTGCGATGATTAACTCCTGGAAAATCCTGGAGTTCAAACATAATTTCGGTTTTTTTAAATATTCTAATTATTTTTTCGTACATTTTGTAACATTTAACCTCTAGTTCTATAATATTCTAGCGCTTCTTCTTCTTTTGCAAAGGACAACTTTGCAAGCTAAATGGAATGGCAACTAAAGGAAACTTTGCTTATTCTATGTACATGTATATAGCTAAGCGTGCAAGACTACGCATATATTAAACTAAATCGTAGACAGAAACTCATTAATAACTTTAGACTTAGTCATTTGTCCGTTGCAATGTCTGATGTTGTGGTGAAAAAACGCATTTGCAAGTGCGTGCTTAGGAAAATTGAAAATGTCGCCATAAACATATTTTATGGAAGCTGAGTATCTTATCGCTTATCACATTTCGTCAAATGGTTATGTAAACATTTCATCGCGCACCGGAAGTGAATTCGAATAGTTTATCTCTAGCTCGTATTAACGTAGTTATTTAACTTGTGCAAGTTTATTTTCATGTTGTTCGAAATGCTGATCTTCTCTTGGACATTTTGCATTCTTATAAATGGACTCCGTTGGCATTTGATCCATCATTTTTGAAAGCTATTCGGCCAATGCGTTTTAAGAGAACATTTGGAACATTCTCTTATCTTGTTTATGAACAACTATGACGTGGGAAGGGGGAAGAATAACACGATTTAAAAGATGAATAAATTCAGTTTAAAGTTCTGGATCAGTGATTATAAAAGATGTCTTAAATCGGCCTTTGATATCTCCTGCTTAAAAACGATCATTTCATCTAAGTGTGTTTGGTCAGCGTGCAATCGAAAAGTCGCTTGTAAGCAATACTTGAAGTAATACTTTCAAGAGGTAATCCAGAGTTTTATTGCTGAAGCAGAGATGTAATCGAGGAAATAGTGTTATTTCTTGAAAATCCAAGATTTTCACAAAACTATGGAAGCCTGCGAGTCAGCCGTGCGAACTTGAAAGAAAGGCATTTGAATGAAATTGTGGGTGCATTCGGACAGACATGTTATGAATTGTACTTTGGAAGTTGAGCCAAAGAGTCCAAAATCGACACATTAATATGGTTTAAAAGTTTAAATCATGATTTTATGCCAATCAGTGCATTTCTTTTGCACACGCGACTTAACAACTTCCAAAATTTTCATTCGTAAAGCTTTTTAGTGCCCCAAATATTTACATGAAATCAATGAATTTTGTCTAGTATTTTAAAATAAACACCTAAATTACCGAAGGCTCTTTGAATTTTGCGAGCGTACTCCTGTGCAGCAGTATAGTCACATATCGCTGCAAGGGGGGCTACTTAATGCTGTCTATAGCTAATATGTAATATAGAAATGCAAGTAAGATATTTTCTATCCCACATGTAAAATGATAAAAACTTCTTTTTTATAGTATTTATTGATCACTTGATGGCGCCTTTTGGAGTTTTCTCTAATTCTTATTAATAATGAATGTTTAATTTTAAAATTATCGCTTAGGAATTAACCTTCGTTGTCTAGATAAACTACGTACTTATTGCAAATATTACTTGCAGAGATATTACCATAATAGAAAATATTATTCTGAGCAACGTATTTCATGAAACCAACTAATCTCATTGGTTTGAAAGTCAAACACAATAGTTTCTTTCTGATGCCTAGCCAATCAGGAAAGACATTGGAATACGCAGAGTTGTCAAGTTAACTTAACAAAATTCCCGTTTTAAACTGTGCTGTCATACAGAATCTCCTAGGGATACACGAGATGTAATGTACCCTTTGTATATATTCGTAAATTCTGCTTCATGCGTGCAGCAACAGAGTTTTGTTTCAGTTGGAATCAATTGCCAGCAATTTCTAGCAATTTATTTCCGGATCTAATACATGAGACATTTGTTTTCAGTTGAAATCAACTACCTGCATTTTCCAGAAATTTATTTCTGGAAACAATTTTTTTCTCTTTTTCGAAAACCTTTAAAACTCGTGTTTTTTAATGTAGCAGTGTTGAGATGTCCACTGGGGAATTGCAGTCTTCTGCATTCAATCAACTTCATTGGTTTGGAGAAAAAAACGAAGGACGTATAGGCTCATAATGTAAAATATGCATCCGCCGTGGGGGCAGTTTTCGCTAGTAGAAGCGCAATTAGCGTCTCTCGACTTAAAACTTTAATTTGAGACCCCAGCAATTAGAAGTTGAGAAGCCACGTCGCTGCAGCAGCAACTGTGACCACAAAAAGACATTCCACGTCGACAGATTTTGCTTTTGTCTGACGATGATGGCAAATTCTGTAAACGTAATAAATTGCGACAACACTTTCCTCCCTCGAATCGTCTTGTCAAAATCTAACTGCGGCAATTTCCTGGCGACGATATGAAAACCGTCTTAGGGTTTGATCATTTAGACAAATTATAGCGAACGTACGTTACAAGAGCAACACTCGAAGGCACGACTCATTCCCGAATTCCCCATTTCCCCAAAGAGTGGCAGCGCAATTTATACGGGCCTTTCCATATAGGAATTCCTGTCTTATTTGGACATAAATTTTAGTGGAAAACAATAAGACGTGGCGGCATTACATATTAAAGTTCAGTAGAAAGTACGGAATAGACGAGATTGCTTTTTTTTTTCGTTGTTTGTATGCACGCCAGGCTGCAGACAAGCGCATATAACGGTCTAAGTCTTCGAGTTTTCTCAAATAAGAAATTGAAAAAAATGCCTTTTTTTAGGAGAAAATGCCAGCGTACTTGTCACGGAATTAAAAAAAAATATTGCGACGAAAAAGTGCTCCTTTTCATCTTTAAAAAAAATAAATAAAAAAAATAAAAAAACGCGACTAAGTTCTCCGGAAGACTGCTTTGTAATTGGCTTCTGAAGATTGCTAATCATTCTCTCCAGAATTTTATTTGAAATTAATTCTGACATCTAAGATGCCGCGTGCTTTCAAAGCGGATGAATACAATTAGCTCGGCGATTAAGTGCTACGAGCAAAAGTAATGGATGTTTGGGCGTCATCTGGATCTGGATGAGCTTGTAAGCCTCTAATAAATAGGATTAAAGGAGGCAATAAGCAGAAAAAAAACGCTGTGCATTTTGGAAGTTTCTTACTGACAGTTTAGTTGAAATTAACATGACGAGACATCGGTGACTTATACTCTCTGGAGCTCATGGTGGAATGGTACCAGAGGTTGGCTGGGACAAATTTGATGAGACGAACAAATGGTTGATGAGAGACCATCACGGCTGTAAAAAAAATATATGACCATATATTGAATGTAGTGGGAATGGCCATACAAGAAATCGACCAGATTAACTCAGATATGGCCATACAGTATATCCAAATATTGCCAAATACGGCCGCCGTATTTCCAAATACTTCCAAATATGACCATACATGAAATCAACCAGATTAATGGTCTGTGACAAAACAACGGACATTGAGTTCATGGCTTTTGATGATAATGATAAACATTTTTTATTTAAATTTACCTTTAGTATATTGAATAAAACGTCAAAACGGAGGCAATATGGCAAATGCCCTTTAATTTACGAACTTCTGCGCTGTCCGTTTAATTAAAATTAACATGACGGAACATCGGTTGATTTCCCTCCAGAGTTGATGGTGGAATGAAAGCAGAGGCTGGGTTGCACAAAATTGATGAGACCATGAAATTTTTGGAAACGAGGAAATCGTAAATTTGAGCAGAACACGAGTATGTGCTTTGTTCCGTTTGTGAAAATTTACCTCGTGATGGAAATTGTTGGATTATCCAGACGTTGTGCATTCATCTATGCGAATTCAATCAATGATCATGTTTCGAATTTCTGTTACCAATCTCGTGCGAACACCGTTGTTTCTAATTTATCTTTAGGATTTTGGAGGCAATACCAATACGTTTCTCGTTTTCAAAACCTGTAAAGTTGACCAAGGAATTGTAATGCCACGTTAAATTGCCGTTCTGAAATGATATCTACGAGCTCGTATTATCAATTTCTGGGCAATTTGTACCAATCAAAGCCTGAGCGGAGCAACGCTCACTGAGCTTGAATTAACGTTGGACATTGACAAGTTGATATAGTAGCCCTTCCACCGCGACAACATTCAGGAAATGGTCAATCTTTGCGAATATTTTTACGACGGGCATTATTACAGATTTCATCTTCTACACGGCAAAGCTTTCATGGCAAAAGTCCTGAAAGTCTTTTTACTGTTCTTTTGTACTTGTACAGTACGCCCATCTCTCGTACGACAAAGCGCCCAGTTGTAAACTTCCTCCTGACTATTGCCCTATAAACAACATTATTTCTAATGGTTTTGAATCCAGAAAACAAAACAATAAACAAAGATCTTGTTAGTGTTAGGGCGCTGCAGCCCATTTTATACCCGCCTTGGCTGTCACATATAACTCAAATAATTATTATAATGTCTTGTTTCAGCGCGAATCGTGGTTTTATTACAAAATCCCGTTTCGGTGCTCGTAGAAGTGTCAATATGAATGATTCCGCGTGAAATATTAACCCTTTCATTTAAGACTGAGAAACTGCTGAATCGGATAAGGATAGCTGTTCATATTTTTATGTTTAGTTTTCGTTTTTTGCTATTCGGGATAATGTAATGATGCTATTTTTGCCACTGAGCAACTCGGAGATTGCAGATACTAAAAACACATGAAGATTTGTATGTTTTCATAGTTTGAGTGAAAATTACATTTTCCCCCCGGCGCGGCGAGAACAAAATGCATAGTAGAGATGAATGTGCAGGGCATAGTAAACAGCAATGTTATTTTATGAAATTTAGGTACCCCTAAATTAGCTTCACGAATGACAAATATGTTTGGCAGGTGTCAAGTCACGTGTGCAAAAGGAATGCAATGGTTAGTTTAGAAAATCTATAAATTAAAGTGAGTTTTTTAAACCAATGTAAATATTTATTTACTTTAAATACCTAAATTTTAACAATATTTTAATATTGTTAAAATTTAATAATTTAAATTTAGGTACCAAAACAAATTGGTACATGGTGTCTTCTGTCATCCTTGTTTAAAACATACGGTGTTCCATAACACAGAGCCATTGCCTTGTTAAATGTAAGGTTTGAATTATGTCAGACTTTGTTTCTCAAAGAAGGAAATTTTAGGTAAGATTTCATTAAAATGTTCTTCTAAATTCTTTAATGCAAAGAATTGAACGTATTGAGTAAAGCGTACGCAAACGCAGCATAATTTAACACCAAAAATGGGTTTAGACAATAAGCTCCCAACAACGTTTAAAGAATTTTAAAGACCATCACACACGAGGCTAATCATATTTAGAAACTTGATTTCATATATGTTGCTGCTTGACATTTTTCCTTGTGTTGGGAAAATTGTTCTTAGCAAATATATAAATCCAGATGTATTTCCAGAACAGAAAATGTTCCTATTCCGAGCAACTAATTTCTGGAAAGAAACTGACGCCATAGGTTTTGCAGTCACGTACATAAGTTTCTTTATGTTGGATAGCCAATCAGGAAAGACATTCGTCATTGAATGGAATTTGCTGTCTGTCATGTTAGTTTACCCACATTTCTATTTGAAACAACGCTATAGCATATACTATAGGGAGATATTCTGAAAATCTTGCTAAATGTGTGCAGCGACAGGAAATTGTTTCATCTGAAATAACTTTCTCGCAATTTATTTCTAGATAGAACCTTTCTCGTGCATAACATGTAACATGTTGTTCAGTCCCTATTTTCACACATTGTTCTCATGTTGGATGTTTAAAATACGTCGTACACCAAATACTGCGTGGTGTGAAAGCTCTGTTTTTATCGGAGTCTCACGTGAGGATCTCAAGACGAGTCAGGCAATAATGAAAAATATTTTCTACATTTGACTTTTAGCGTCTCGTAAAGGGTTGTTGCTCCGACGGTGAGCGTTCATATTCCTCCGAGCCGCTTTGTTGTGTCATTGATAAGTGAAGACAATGGTCTTCTTCCATCAATCGCAATGTCTGATGGCAGTTATTACGGAGATTACGACACAGATGCCATTCCGAGTGCGTGGATGCCGGCCATCGCAATTTTCAACGATGGCGAGAAATATGACCCTAAGAGCTTTATGAAGCGACTCTGAAACTCATGATGTGCCACGCGTTGCTCCAACTAGGAGCAGCGATGAATGTTTCTTGGAGAGACGCCATCTTCATTGGCGCTTTATTGCCGCGCATTTCCGCCGCTGCCATGGAGATCCACCAGGACTCATTTCAGTCTGCATCTCGCCAAAAGGAAGACGATATATTAAAGATATAAATAAAACGGCGGGGAGGCATTGTCCGAGTGGCCACCAACAACAATTCCTCCGCTCGATTTCCAACCAACAGGGCTGACGTGCAAAGGCCCAATGTCCGTGGCGCAACCATGTGCTTCCAGAAGACGAGGCAAATCTGCCATCAACGTTGATGGTGCATGCACGCGAGATTTACAACGTCGTTCTCGGCTGACCATTTTTGCGCCGCTTGGAGTGCAAAATCAATAAAGACCATATTTAATCGAGACATCTCATGCATGCTCGTAATTAAATCAAGCCTGGAGTTAAATGGGAACGCTAATTAAAGCTGAACGAGATCCATCGATGCAACAACGGATTGTTTGTTCATTTACTTCACATTTTAATTCGATTCCCACTGAAAGGTACGCTCGACGAATGGTATTCTTCGCCAATCCACGATGATAAAATTGATGAGGATTTGCTTGATTTTACTTAATTGAAAGTCGAACGTTGCTTTCTTGTCCAATTTCGAGTTCTTTCTACGTCAATATTTGAATAACGGGCTTTTAAAATAATGCAAAATATCGTTTTACAGAAAACTTGTCACTCCAGGTTGATGTTACTTTTTGAAGTACATGTAGGACTCGTCCAGATTGTGCTATTATTTTTTTTAAATAAATTGCGTTTTGAAACTATAAGAATTTGATTTTGATTGCTATGTTATGATAAGCATTGATACAGGTTTTAGTTAAAAAGTAATTTTTGATCCAATCTCCTGAAGGGTAACCAAAAGATCCTAAGACTGGCATTCTACATTAAAAAAGTTGATTTGAAAATAGTAATGAAGACAACTTTATATGTTATGTAATCTAAATATGATATATTCGGTAATGTTTTTAATTGACTTTAAACATTTAAGTGCAAAAAAGTTCTTTTAGGTCCTCTACAGTCTCGTTATCTCAACATGTCTTACCAGTCCATCGTTCATTCATTTTAAAACGAGAGATATGAACGTTTCGAAAAAAAAAATGGTTTCCAGTCTAACGAAGTTTTTGCTAAAATTTGAAGCAAAATCAATTTTGCAGGCATGTTCGTTGTTTAAATTAAAAAATCGTTAGCGATGTTTGCCATGGCATAAGTTGACTTTAGGATCTCTCCAAATATTCTCTAAAAGTAGAGTAAATTAGCTATGTCAACACATTTTTTGTGATAGACCTATCCGACAGAAGAATCCATAAGCAAGACTTACTCTGGAGTCTTACTTATACTGTACATGACACTATCTCAAATTGCTATTTTTTCATTTTAGGTTATGGAAGTTTTTAAATATTTGTTGCGGATTTTTCTATTCAAAAATAACAGAAATGCGGCATTATTTGATAGAAAATTTCAAAAACTTGAATCTTAAAATAGCCTACGTTAATCCCCGATACAAAACAACCACATTTTATTTATCGATTTAATATTTAAGGATGAAGTTTATGGGTACAATTTCCTAAGTCGATACAAACATCTTGTAGGCCCTGCGTTATTTCTCGAAAATCACTTATTATTTCTAAGGTTTATTTAAATCATACAAAATTAAATGTAACATTAAATGCCTCAGTCGAGTCAAATTGGAGAAAATAAACAGATTTATAGAAACATGAACGTTTATCACGCATTTTAGTTATTTGTTTAAAGTGATGTTGTTTTAGGGTCCCAGGAACTTTTCAGTTAAATATTGTTAGTGTTAGACTTTCTCTTTGATGAAATTGCAACAATTTAGACTGATTTCTAATAGTAATCCTATTAATTGCGGAAGTGTGATGGTCTGTTGGGGGTATAATTGTTGAATTTGAAAGCTGGTTTTTTGACGATTTAAGTCATCTGTTCAAGATCAAATTAAGTTTTGGATCGAATTAAGGTGGTTTCTTTTTAGTTTTAAGCATGTTATAAGTCATCGGTTCAAAGTCAGACTGTTTTGTTTTTAATGCCTGGATAATTTTTCTAGAAACTTTACCGACAAAACCCACGTGATCTTGACGGTAATGTGCGTGGCAAAGTTGGATTTAGTTAAAATACATTTTCTACATTCAGCTTCTATGTTAACAATTTTTTATAATTACGACTGAATTAATTTTACTGACTGTGGACTCAGCTAAGTACTTTAAGATCCTTTATGCATGCTCATCGTAAAGTTATTCAAACATTTGATTCTGTTGATCAAATCACAAGTTTTTTCTTCTGTCTTTGTGAAAAAAGTGGCGTTATTTTTTACATGAAGTAATAATTTGAATGAAATTTTACTAGACTTCCTGTAGCAATAGCAGGAAGAAGACTTTTTCTCCCCACCGTAGAATATTACAACCTCGCTGGCACATTTTGAAAAGCATTGATATTTTTATGAAATGTTGACGTATAAATACGTGGGTTTAATTGATCGGAGGACTCGATTGATGTAGACTGTATAAACAACTGACGATATAGAAAAACATGTTCGTAACAGCTGCGTTACGCTGTTGTAGAGAATCAAAGACTAGAATGGCTTGCCACGCAAGCCTAATAAAATCAAAACCAATTCTTTTCTTGAAATTAGCCGAATAAACAGTCGTTGGTTGCGCGACAAAATTGAGTGCTAGCAGGTGCCTATGACAGTACATTAATTGTTCGCGCTCGGCTTGGCACACTTGTTCGAGTTTTGCGATTACTAACTGCAGTGTTCAATCGCGTGGTTCACATCAAACAGAATCGTCGTTTGCACAATGGCCGAAGGAAAGTTACTGTTATTCATGTACCATTCGAGTTAGGGGCCATTCAAAAAGAACCACCTCCCTCCTCCCATTCGGACGTCCGAAACTTTAACAAAATTCTGTTCGGAAAATTTTGAAAGTTTTACAAATTTGTACTCGGAAAACGCACATTTTTTACTCTGAAAAGGTTGAGAATTTGGCAAATTTCTCCTCGGAAACTGTTAATAATTTTACAAATCTGTACTCGAAAACGTTGCAAATTTGTCCTTGGGGGAAACTTGGAAAATGTTGAAAATTTGTCTTCGGGAAAGCATAGAAAACTTTTTTAAGATATTATCGGAAAAAAGTTGAACATTTTGCAAGTTTATGCTCAAAAAAAATAAAAATAAAGCAAATTTGTACTGGGAATTCAATTTCAATTTTGCAATGATGTTGGGGTCCACACTTACGCGGTTGGTAACTATACCGAATAATTTGGGCTGATGGATTACACCCCCCCCTACCACATGGTATTTATTTACTGATAGTAGGGTACTGAGTTGAATTGAATTGAAATTTGAGCTCAATTTCCCTTTTACTTAGGGAACTGATTTTATTTGGCATTTTTTTTTCAAGTGGACATCCAAGATGGTCATACCCCCTCCTTCCCTCTGTCCACATTGTGTCCGTGGCAGCTCAACCAACCCCCCCCCCCTTGCCCTCTACTGAGGACGCCTTTTTGAATGGCCCCTTACGCAATGGACATTACTGTAGAGAGAAACGTGTGTAATTACCGCACGATAAAATGATGATTGAACGTGTGTTGCATGATGGGAGATTGTTCTGTTCCGTACATTAGCATCAGTGGTGCTTTTGGATTTCGTTTGTCCGTACAATGGCTCCGTCATTAATTGGGAAATGTTATGGTATCTCATATTTAACCATGCATGCGTCAGATTATTTGCCACAATATATCTTCACGTGATATACAGGGGGTTGCAATACTATCTGTATACATGTTTATGGGAGATGAGAAACATTTTGTACATAGAATATATATTCCACAACATCCTGCAGATACCGGATGTCAGAGTTGCGCAAAAATATTAGTTGAAAAATTTAGTTTCAACTAATTTTTGTCCAACTCTGCCAATTGAATGCGCAGAACGGCATTTCACATATTTGAAAACTGCTTTATAATAAACGGTTGGTGGCACTTCTGCCAAGTCTTATACCTCGAATGGGAAACTATAAAACTTGTTTGCTAATGACATCATTGTTTTAATGACCAAACGCTACGCCATCGAGCGCCATGAATTCTCTAAACTGATTCATGCATGGCACAATAATGCAATTCCGCTCGGTTCTCGTCCGCAATGCAACTATAGATATTAAATAATTTACGCACATGCGCTAAATTTGTATTTGTATGTAAATGCGGCCGTAATATATTGTACGAATTGCCCGGAATATGGCGCGTCAACAGCGCCATACTCTGCTAATCCTAAGCGAATCCGACGGTCATGAAATATTAATGCGGTGTGTTGAACTGCAAATTGGCTTACAGGAATAGTAAATTTTAGAAATAACCTCTTTCTAAAAAAGAGCTATAGGTGCTATGCAAGGGCAAACAACATCATTATTAAACCATGATTGCTGCTCGCGCCTTCTTGGTGCCATGGAAACAAATTAAACATTAAAACAAATTTAATCGGGGTTTCATTCTCTTAGTGAATTAATTCATTGTTGTGTTTAAACAAAAGAAAAACTGTTTAGCTAAAGTTGAAAAGAATGAATATTGCATAAGGCTTTTCCGTAATAGTGTCCCGCAATACCAACATCAAACATCTGCCATGGAATTTACTTCTATACAATGAAACATCGTTATCTATCCGTTGTGTAAATTTAACAACGTTTATTATAATATTTTCTTAATACCATGTGACTGCGTGAATTCCCAAGTGGTCAGATTTACTACAAATGTGAACTTTTCAAATCAAACGCATGTTACAATTATTACATTTTCAAATAATATATGCAGTCGTCATTAATGCATTGCAAATTAAAATCAAAAATGAATGTCATGGTTTCTTGTTCTAAACAGAAAAAATTCAATTACCTGAATTTTTTCTAGTTGTATTGTTTATTGCAAGAACTTTTTTTTTATTTTAAGATACATAAAATGGTAATGGCAAGTGGTCATCTACGTCAACTAAAACCTGGTATGAATTGATATAAACTGCCGTAAAAAGGTGACTATCATCGAACTATTGGTAACGCTTCTCATCTTTTGAGGCAATTTCTGAACAATCTTATTCTTATTCCTTACACCACATTCAAATTGTAAGCCAATGAAGAGGTATGGCTGCAATTCTAGAAAAAACTGGAACTGAATTTCTTTGTCTTAAACACAATGGGCATCGGTCCCGTGATCTCCCATTTATTTTCGTCATTAGGGGTTGTTGCGGGCAAGTCCCCGAAAGTTGAGATCCACAGTTGATCTACGGCAAACACTTCATTGACAATGAACACTTGTATGCCTGCAAAACCACCAAGAAATATGTTAAACGAACGAAAGGGTGTAGACTGTATATATGCTATGAATTTAGGATTTTAAACATGTTTGTTAACTTTTAACAGATTTTTTACCCAATTTATAAGCACTTTAGAGCATCATGGTTATCACACACGAGGCAAATTTTTATCCCGCAGCTTGTTTTCAGGTATATATTTTTTGCTTGATATGTTTCTCCCGTGAGTTGGAAAAAATTCCCTTCGCAAATAAATTGCCAGATGTAATTCCATAATAGACAATGATCCTATTCTTAGCAGTGTATTTCGGAAAAGAAATTGACGTCATAGGTTTCACAGTCAGGTACAAAAGTTTCTTTCTATAGAGATACTGTATATTATGAAAATATCGCTTCATGTGTGCGGCAACAGGAATTGTTGCTGCACTTCCGTAGTCTTCTTCTTCAGTGATGTCAAGTTAGTTTACCCACATTTGCCTTTGAAACAGTGCTGTCATATACTGTAGGGATAACTTTCCCGCAATTTCTCGCAATTTATTTCCAGATACAACTTTTCCCCTGTGTGATGGCCTTGATTACATCTACCTTCATTTTGTGAAGTAACTTGCGTCTCGCATAGGGTACGCAGTCGTTGGTACTTATTATTCTTACTTCTAATTGTTTTGACCATTAGCGCCAACCAGCGGGCAAACCAGTGGTAATTTAAATGCATTACCAATATTTGCCCGCTGGTTGGCGCTAGTGGTCAACAAAATTAGAAGTAAGAATGATAAGTACCAACGACTGCGTACCCATGCATTCCGGAATTTAATAAAAAATTATGTCATGCCTGGCTGCAACGATGCTTTCCACATTTTTTTAAAAAAAATTGCCCGAATTTCTCTACATTGATCGCAGTACTATTTACCCGTGAATCGCGGATCCAGATGCATGTCCCCTTTGTTCAACAATGGCAAGCAAGTGTAATATTTGCGCAGTCCTCCAAATTGCAAAAGGATTTCTTTTCTAATCTTATCACGCACGCCCTTTAGATGGAAATGGCAACGAGGGACCATCTAGACATTTTGTAAAAAAAAAAAACAATTTGTATTGCTGTTGGTCCAAGTTGCTACTATTTGGGCAAATATTCCCCTCCCAAAATAGTCGAATTGACGTTTACGGGAAAACGGTGGTCTTCTTCTATGGAAATTGATCTGACGATGACGTCGTGCCTCCCAATGTCGTTCAGCATCATATCTTTCAGATTTCCTATGTACTTCTTCGCTTTCTTCCCACAGATCTGCATTTTTAACATAACATGTAACTCAATTCTAATCATATCAATGATACTCTGTGTCCAGCTCTTTAGTTCAAACCAATGGAATTACCGGATGGTTGAATTAGATTGATCATCGATATCATTGCCACAACTTTTAGTTTGGTATTTTGTAAGTTGGGTGTTCCAAGTGCATGTCCGGGTTAATGAACTTACCCCAGTATCTCTGGTCTTGTCTACCGTGAATACACTCAAGGGTTTGTAACAGCTGTAACTTTCGATGGACGCAATGGGCTCGTAACCTTTGCCAAAGACTTTTGGAAGAATTTCTTTTTTGATGCCGTGCCACACCATCTTCATAGAACAGGACGTTCTTAACTCCTTGTGTAATTTAGAACTCATCTCATAAAATATCTCCTTTTTGGAGAAAGTGCTAACGTTAGCAGTCATGTTTCGGATATGTTGGTCTTACAGGTAATTACCGTACATGTTAAGAGCGAATTTGAATTATCGGTTGAAGAATTTCAAAAAAAACATTTGGAATGCTTTCTTGCTTTCTCACGCGCTTTTCAAATACGTGAAGAAAAGCTCGCGCATTGTCAGGTTTTTCACGAGATGTTCTGAAACATTCCGAAGTACATCTGATATATTTCGTGCGATTTCGCTGAGGTTGCTTAGCTTAGAAACTTGTAAAAACATCGACAAACTTTCTGTTGCCAACTATGGCCAGTTTTTTTTTCTGGAAACATAAAGTAAGTAAACAAATTAAGCCACGTCCAAACTGGAGGAAACATAAAGGAACTTTTGGTGGCAGTTGTTTGAGTAAACATACTGGAACATTCTGTCCACATCAGGCATGCAACTTATAGGACCAGTGTCTAAAGGAAACAGAAATGTTTACTCGTTTTGCTAAACTTCCTTTAATTTCTACCGCTTTTTATAGCTATAAGAAACTTAAAAGAATTTTTTTTTTTTGCCAAAGACAATAAGAAACTTTAGCAACACTCAGTATCTTATATAGGTTAAAGTTAAATTAGCCAGAAACATAAAGTTCCTCCATGTTTCCTCCAGTGTGGGACATAGCTTAAGGTAACAACTTATGATAAAAATTTCCGTAAAAAAATATGTAAAGCAATTTACATGTATGTAAACATCTAGCATTAATTAGCAACAAAATGTTTCCTCGAAAGTGGACGTAGCTTTAGCAGTTCCACCCGTGTCTATGGCGGATTCACCAAGTTGTCAACCCGTGATTTTAACTGCTCGCATCTTGTTCGCGTCTTATGGGACACTAACATGACTTGGTTACCTATATGGTCGCTCTTGGTGCAAAGAATGCTTAAAAGCAGCCATCTTAGACAAAAATACTATAGTCCACTCAAGAATCGGGCACATGTTCTTTTTTCATTCTGCAAGAATGGGCTCATCGCTAGACAATACCACAAAACCAATGGAAAACATCTTTCAAAAAGATTGCTTTTTGAACTAGATCATTACACAATCTGAAGCGTAGTTTCGGGTTTGAACCCCTCGGCTCAAAACGGTTGTTATATGGATCGATTGTCTGTATTATATACAGTTTCGTTCTTTCGAGACACGGGACTGGAGAGGAATACTTTAATGACTGTATGATTTTGAATGTCGGTGCATAACCCATTAAGGGCACTTAAATAACTCCCATCGATTTTACGACGACGATGCATACTTGAATAAAAATAAGCCCATTGTACTCCTTCCCTCGTGTCTTCAACTGACATAAAATGTCAAATTGCGGACAATCGTACACGACTCGGTGATAAACAGAGCCCATTAAGGTGATGCAACTTGAGAGCTACGAGATTATTAGCCATAATAAGGCAAATTTCTTCAGAAAATTTCAAATGATGCGCCACTTAAAGACATCCCTGTAATGAGACACGTTTTGGCAATTTTTCAGCGCTCATTATGTGCGTTTATCGTAATCGTAAAAGTTAAAAAAATTCTTTTAATGATCTTTCAATAGCTCAATGTCGTGCCTCTTGCATCATGTATTCAGCCTGAAAGCAGATTTTAGAGGATAGTTATTTCGCTCTTAACATTTTTTGAATATTAACAATGTATAGATTAATTGCTTGTCGCCACACGATTGTAGCATTACAGTGTATGTCTCGCATTGTCCATCTGATAAAAGCAATGATAGGTGTACTCATATAGAAGCATTACGAGTGGCACATTGAGCAGTCGTGAAGTCACGTGTGCAGAATGAAAGCATTTTAAATCAATTAGCATGTGGATTTTTCACCTTTCATTTGACGACTGCTAGAAGTCCATTTGAAAAGGTGCTGTCTGAGTACCCCTAATATGAGGTATACGGTGTTTAACGACTTAGTTTTAGAGGTGTTTAATTTGTTTTTTTGTTTGACAATCATAACCAGCGATCATATAACAAAACATGTCACAAATATTTGATAAAAAGTCGTTTTTCTTAAATTATGAAGTTAAATTCATTGCCACAGAAGCTTTGCACATCGTACTTGGCAGTCCTGAAGCCACCTACAATACAGTACATGTATTTAAAATTGAAACGCTGTACTGTAAGTAGTTAAAAAATTGACTTTAGAAAACATGACTCCCGGACTTCCAAAGTACAATTCCTAAAGCTTCTGCCTGAGTACATGTGCTCCTTATGTAAAAGTCGCTTTGTGAATGAACATGTTTATATAGTAAACACTACAGAACCAGGATATCATAGTCTGACTTTTATTTTCAGTAAGTTGCTTTGGTATTTGTTGAACTCGATTGTTGTTTTATTTTCAGTGGTCAATCAAATTTATGATATTCAAATCTACGACGAGTACGTGATTCTCGGCAACACCGCAGTCTTCAAGTGCCACATTCCAAGTTTCGTCAAGGACTACGTTAAAGTGACGTCATGGTTCAAGCAAGAAAAAGGGGTGCCACTTACACGAATTATTTCCGGTACGTTTTGATATATTAAAATGTCTATATGTTGCTAGCTCTGGTCCTAATTTCGCTTGGCACATGTCGATTAAGCCGATTTAAGCGACGTATGAAAATAATGAATATTTCCATTACTGAATGTTTGGAAAATTGGTCTTTTCTTAGCAAATTGTCTGAAAATATTGACTTTGGCGTGTTTTGCAGGTGGGCGTTATGTTCAGACTCCCGGAGGTGAGCTTCACATTTTAAACGTTGAATCAAAGGATAGTCAGGTGACTTATCGATGCGAAACAGTTCATCGATTAACTGGAGCTACGAAGTTAAGTGCCATGGGAAAGCTAACTGTCAACGGTAAGTTATGTAATTCCATCTAATCGATCGATAAACTGATCTTTCAAATTATACCCACTATGTAATAGAAAACCCGGATGCCTAAAATACCTACATTGCGAATACTATACTGTAGTGTTGTTTGGTTAAGAAGAGAGACAAACTAAAACGAAATATCAAACTAACATTAGGGGTATTCCAAACGGAGTTTAAAGCTTAGTTCCTCGTGTAATTGGCTGAAAAATTCAGCTAACGTATCTTCAAAACACAGATTCAGCTATGGGACAATAGAAATTGTGGATGCATAAGCTACGTCGACATTGGAGAAAACAGAGGAACCACCTGGTGTTGCTAATTGTTGTAAGTTGTTTCTGCAGCATACCAACTTCTGTAAATAATTTAAGTATACAACTTGCGTAAAATGATTATGTTAAAGAATAATTCAATGGCCAAACAATATGGCAGCTAGGAATTATTAACAAAAAATTCTTATGTTTCTCCAGTGTGGACGGAGCTTAACGAGTGTTAATATACTGTACGTCGACTACCCTCGTGGAAATTAACATAGAGGAATTTTTGTTGCTATTTGCTGCTACTGGTTCACATGAATTGTTTTACATAATATTTTTACATAAATTGTTTACCTACATTGTTTGCATAAGTTTGTTTTCAGAAGCAATTTTCCTACACCTGGCATACAATTTGTTTTCCTTATAACTCCATAAATTGTATCGATCCAGAACGCTCTTCAGAAATTAAATGCTATAGTGAATAAAAGTGATGTATTTCTGAATACATATCTCGTGTATCCCTAGGGTATACTTGTATGACAGTACTGTTTAAATGGGAAATGTGGGTGAATAAACTTGACTACTGTGATAATGCCAGTGTTTTTTCCTAGTTGGCTAGGCATCGGAAAAATACTTTTGTGCTTGACTGTAAAATCAATGACGTCAGTTTGTTTCCAGAAATAAGATACTCATAATAGGATCTTTTTTCTATTCGTGACATTTCTTTGTAAATTACAGTTGCGAAGGAAATATTTTCAAACACACGGGGCAATAACGAGCGACAATATTTCTGGAAACAAATTACATCCCGAAACTTCTTTCCAGGTATATTGTTACTTAGTATTTACCCGTGTGTTTGGAAAAATTGACTTCCCAAATATGTTTTCAAAAATATTTCCAGAATAGAAAATGATCCTGTATAGAGCAAGCTATTTCTGGAAAGAAACTGTCGTCGTAGGTGTACAGTCCGGCTCAAAAGTTTGTTTGTAATGGATAGCCAATCAGGAATGGCAGATGGCATAGGATGGAATAAAATCACTGCTCTCAAATTAGTTTACCGCCATTTCACTTCGAAACAGTGCTGTCAAATACTGCACATACCCTATAGAAATGTATCCGGAAAGTATCGCTCCGTGTGCATGTGCTGCAACGGGAAATGGTTTTAGGGTGTAAACACCTTTCCCGCAATTTGTTGCCATTTATTTTAAGATGTAATTTTCCTCGTAGCCGTTAGAGATTATTTCGCAAACATATTGCAGATTCTTCGCACGCTCGAATTTTCAAGTTCGCGTTCGTTCTCGTTGGAGCGTAAAAGTCGAAATGTTCAATCGAGCTCAAAAAGACGTCACGTGAACGCACGCTCGACGCGCCGCAGGGTTAAACGTTTTTCAACTCCGTTTCCAAAAGCGTTTCACCAAAAATCCCTCGTTTTGAGCTAAACCTCCCGATTAGTGCCGCTCTTATTGTTGTTATTGCCAAGGCCGTGAATCGGTGCAGACGAAATCCACGCGCAATTTCCTTTTGTCTCGATGCAGTTAACCGCTGATTAAATTTTTGGGGCATCCTTTCGGAAGAAATCGATGGGGAAATTTCGCCATTTCGCCCGCCGCGTGCATTTTAATGCTCCAACATACGTTTCTCGGTGTCATCTCCGATGCGCGTTAATGGCACCCGAGCCTCTTCATTAAATTCCATTTTCGACTAATTACCCACCTTCTCTCTCCTCCCCCTAACATTATGGCAATGATGCACGTTTGCCGGATGTACCCTTTTCCTCCCTATTCGCACTTTTCCATTTCCTGGAGCAGGAAAGCGTGCCGGTCGTGTTAACCAGAATGTTGCAATTGCAGATGTAGAAGAGCGACGCAACGGTGCTCCGGAGAAATCCCCATGAAAAACACCGATCAAATTTGGAAATGTTTAATAGTCCGTTGCTATGGAAATTAAAACGCGCCGCGTCTGCATAGGTGTGGGGATTTCTCCCTTTTTTTTGCGAATAAATTGAGCGTGACGCTACGCGGTGGTCGGCCGCAAGAGCTCTCAAATCTTCGATAAGTACGAGGATGTACGATGCGGTGAGTTGAAGATAAATCCGATGAATGAAGCCGTACTTGTAATTAGAACGCTTTGCTGATCGATATTCATACTTCTAACGTTTTCTGCTCAACTCGTACATACTATACATCTATGGTCAAAACATTTTACGGTGAAAGCCTGTTAATTCGATCACGGTACAGATTACCCCCAGACCTGGAAAACCTGAAAAAATCCGGGAAGAATGACTAATTTTGAAAAAAGTCAGGGAAGTTCAACGTGTTATTGATGTAAAATCCAAAATTTATGCTTCTACATGGTTAGCTCATTTGAAAACTTTTCTCCCAGTTCAAATTTGCAAAATGTTCACCAATTTCTGAGGACTAATTTTGCAAAATGCTTAACCTTTCGAGTACAGATTTGTACAATTTTCAACAGTTTCCAAAGCGTGTGGGCGCTTTATGTCCTTTGTTGTCTGTGCACATTTATTAACGCTCAATCCAAATCAAATCCAAATAGTTTCCAAGGAGAAATTTGCAAACTCTTATTTAAATTTGTAATATTATAGAAACGAAAATTCAAATTGTTCCTGTGTTATTTTTCAAAATTAACATTATTGTAAATTTGCCAAAATTTTGAAAGTTGTCCCGTGTAAATTTTGCAAAAATCGTGGATAACATTGGTATATACTTGTACGTCAATTTTGTCGTTGGTCAGAAAGTCGAAAAGTTAGGTAAGTTAATTCTGAAATTTATGTGGAGAACCTGCGGTCAGTGATTTTATTCTATCAAAACCTTCTGATCGGTTTAGTTTCTATGCTGCCATTTGTGAAAAACGTCGCTTAATCCGGAGGTCTCGTCGCATAATTCGATCATGTTTTCCACGTGTCTACACTACTTACAACTTATTTTTGTATAAAAAGTAATTTTAGAAATATGTGCATGTATATGCAATTAAATTTATGTGTTTTTATAAATTAAAGCAAATTATTTTTGGTAAAGCGTGTTTTTTGACGTTCATCGTCTATTTCGATCAGACGCTCATTTTGGTCAAAATCGCTGGAACCAGGTCTCGTTTAACGAATCTAATTGGTTCCAATAAACTTGTTCGGATCTAGAATATAGTTTTCCCCATGGGAATAAAGGAGAGTGATCGTTTCAATATTTTTATTTGCATCGAATTTTCAACAATATCCTTTGAACATGTCGGTTTATATGCAAAGGGCACGCATCGTATAATAAATTGTCAATTTTTTAATAGAAGTTGCAAGATACAGATGTTCGCAAAAGTACACCCGAGTTGTAACTCGGGGAAGAGGGCAATAAAGGGAATGGTCGTTTATTTGAATTGTCCGTTAAGCGAGGGTTGCTTGTATAGCAACAATTTGTGTGAAGGGCTACTACAACATTCTAGTCAGCGCACCACGGTTTTTAAAAACTAAAAATTGTATAATGCAGCTGTACTAGGTTAATTTTAAAAAGCATCCTCAGAATATTTCATATTTAAATCACAATTACAAAATAAATTCTGTTGTTGGCGTTTTTATTGTGCAGCTAAGTGTTTTTTTAGTTTGTTTTAAGAAAATACTGAGTACTTTTTATTTTTTCTTCAGAAGATTTGATTTAAAAAATGACGTTTGTTAATTCAAACATAAATAACAAAGTCGACCATTTTTAATTAAAAATTAAACAGCAAATCCAAGTGTTTTCTAAGGATGAATTTTTAAATCCTATAAAAAATTTAAGTCAGCTCAGTTAATTAAAGTAACTATTACATGTTCACATTAGCAACTTGATAAACCATTCATGGTTTGCATTAACAGCCACCAATGTGTAAAATTAATCTTACTTTTACGTTGCAAATATTTTCTACTTCTCATGTCTATGACAAAGTGAATCATATTTGTAGCAAAACAGCTTTTCCGGTCCAGTGCGCAGTGAGGAAGGCTAAGTTCCCTATATCTTTTCTGGCAGCGCATCATTCACCACTAAACCAGAGATTGAAATTGTAGATTTGTATGGAGAATTCCATTTCAATTGGGATAAAACACGAGGTTTACATTTGATGGGTTTAAGTTGTTCACTTGTTGCCAAAGAAAACCTGCAAGTGGCCGCAAGCTTCGGCATCTTGGTGCTTGTTTGGTGGTTACAGCTAGAAATACATGTACATCTTCTGCGTCTCGATCGCTAAAGTACATATACATCTATGCATGCCTTCTCTAATCGATTGAATTATGTTATCAAAACTTGCGTACATTCCAGTGCATGGAATCCGCAGCTTTATTTATTTCGAAATTATGTACATGTGGCAGCTAACGATTTTAACTAATAATAGTCGAATGAGCATTTTGGTATATACATGTAAATGGAAATTAAAAGGGTAATTGAAATGGAATTTGCATGATATGCTTGGTAAAAATTCTCAAACGTCATATCAATATTTTGAAAGTACCTAATATGATATAAGAATGTCATTTGCATGTGCTACATATACAGTAGTATCCATGTCAAATTAAGAAGTTCAACATATTGCTAGCATGTTTGTCTTAAGCTACGTCCTCACTGGAGGAAACATACAAGAACGCTCTGTGACAATTACATGCACATGTATGTAAATAATGTTTGAAATAAAATAATTTTAAATAATTTATGGTAAGAGGTGGCAGTAATTAGCAACAAAACGTTCCTCTTTGTTACTCCAAAAGTTCCTCCAGTGTGGACATAGCTTTACAGAAGTGTGTTCTGTATATTCCATATACAAAAGTATGGTCAACATATAGAACTTAGTGTTAAGTTGAATACTGGGTCAGTTCCGTAATAAACCGGTTACGGCCGTGCTTTCTTACCATTATTCTTTGTTATGATTTGTTGATGATAGAATCGATGTTCTTTGACCTCTTGTTCAGTTCTGCTCAAGAGTAATCATGTAGTGTACTTGTTACATTTTATTGAAATATTTTATAGTTTCACGAATTTTTCTCTTTTATAAACTTAATATTAAGTTAGAGACGTCATGTAATATTTCGAAATTTTGAAGTGGTTTTGACTACGTTTTATAGATGTGACTCAATTTTATTATCATTTTAATTAGTCTTTATTACATTTTGGAATACGTTCTCATTGAATTATTCTTTCGCGTTAGTCGAGTTTGTTAGGATTCCGCGTGAAATTATCCTCTTTGTCTGAAAATTGTTTTAAAATGTAGGGCAAAAAATCTGCTCGTTAAAAATCCTGTCTAGAAAGCATTAATGCGCAACTTTTCAATGTTTCTCCCAGGCGAGGCCTATTTTCAATCAATGCGTGTTAATTGATATTAGCGCCGCTATAATATGGGGCTATTAAATTGCGCATGCATTTGTGTGCACTTAAAAAGAAGCAGTCAGAAGATCAATTGAAATTTATCACCATGGGAACCCCAAAGTAATTGTAAACAGTGCTTAATTGAACGCCATCTGCAGCCGGCTCAAAGAAAGTTCTAATTGTTATAGTCACACAAAAGGAGCCATGTACTTACACCACAATTGCTAATATTTCCATATTAGCAGTCAAAATATGCGTTTTCGGCTGCCATCTCCAGTTCAGTCGGGTGTTGCCTTTGTGTATAATTAAGTGAAGAAAATTCATTCATTTTAGTCTTATTCTGCGGTCAGTTGGATCGTAAATTGATGTAATTAACCATGGCATAAAATATAATTATCCAATGAAAAGCAGACGCTTCTTCGCATTTATCTCATTCTAGTTTTGGTTTGATCTTGAGCACCGTTTTTTTCTAGAACGTAACAGTGGAACTGATATAAAATCAGTTGAGGATGATTTTTCGGACACCCTGCATGTCCATCAGAGATTGTGGACTAGGTCGTTGGAGGTTGATCATTGAATTGTAATACACGTGATTGCCTTTATGATGCAATATTTTCGCGTTGTTGACAATGAAGTCCGATATGGAAAAGTGCACTGGCGTGCGAAATTCGATTTCGAACTTTTGAATAAAATATTCAAACCTAGGGTGCAATGAATGAAACTGACTGTTTGTGTACTGCGTTGATTTGTATCCTAAATAGGTCACCTTAATCTTGGAATACCAAATAAAATTGCCCTGCATCACTGTGTTTAGTTTGAGTAAAATTAAATTCCTTATGTTTCGAATAATCGTCTACTATTTCATTATACATTTCAATTCGTAACATGCTCAAACATCTGAAGACGCTGGTCAGGAACCCAACTCGGCCATCCTGATATCAATGTATTCCTTCAATACAACCCAAATTAATAACGGCTTCCATATTCAACCTTTTATTTCTCAAAATTTGAACCTTATTCATTTCCAAAAGGTAACCTTTTTTGGTGTTCCAAAATTAATTTCCGTTTTCTTTTATCTAAAAATTAAAGTGGTTTCTATATAATCGACCAAATGATAACCATTTTGGTGTTCCACGTGGGAACCTTTTCGGTGTTCTCATAAAAGTGGCTTCAAATTTACATGTCAACCGCGATGGAGTACCTATAGCTGCGCCACCTATGTAGCACGACAAAAACCCAAAAATCCTTAATGCATGATTATGTCTTCAATTCTATTCTGTACCCTACAGTCAGTACGTAGTATATCATTTGGCTGAGTGCATCATTATGCAAATTAATTCAGACTAAGCAGTCTGGTCATGATGGTTCTTCAGTGTGAATGGATCAACAAACTGTCATTGATAGTTTCAACGGTTAGGTTTTTAATCACTGCACATAACATTGTAGTAATTACTCGTGTTTCGTCATAATCATGTTTGTTTTTGCGCTGACCAATGGGCGGAATGAAGCTGAATCGGATTCAGTTTTACAGATCATTTCAGCAACTCACTTTCGCTATACTTGAAATCGATGCCATTTCCGAGTCGATTTCGTGTGGTTTCCAAGGTGTCTTTTGTCACATTTTTTTTTTCAAATCAAAGATTTCCACTATCTGACGCGAATATATTATATATATTTTTTTTCAGTCGATATTCACAGTAGTGTCCCACCTAGAATAAGCCACACGCTGCCAGTCATTCACGCACTCGAAGGAGATGTAATTCAATTTCCATGTGAAGCTCAAGGATTTCCTGTACCAACACATAGGTATGGCACACCACTCTCCCAAGATTTTATTTCAGTGGCTCAGCGTTTCGGCCGCCTGGCCTTCATCAGGAGCTACAATTACATAAAGTTATAGTATACATCAAAGCAAATTTAAAAAAAAAATCAGTTAAAAAGTAACATATCCTACATAAAAAAATTACATAAAAAACCCCATAAGAACCCTCAATTCAAACAATAATTCTTTCAAAGACAAGTTAACAAAGTTTCGTTTAAGGAGATGCACAATAAATTTTCCCTTTCTTCCTTAAACCAAGTTAAGTAAAATGTCTTTCTGTCCGAGTTAAACATTGTGGTTTATAATCAAAGAAAAACATACCAGATTTGCTCAAATAATTACAGGTGCATATTTCAATGCTCAGATTTCTTAAGGATGAAGTCAAGCGACAGTTTTAAATACAAAATGAACATAATTCAAAAGATACATAAAATCTTCCTGACAAAAGAAACGTGGTCACGTGAAGTGAAAATGGCTACACTGCTTGATTCAAATTTCACGCCCATATGTGAAAAAAAAAAGACCTTTACTGGAAAACGTTAAGTTAAAAATGAGGGGGGGGGAGGATTTAAAAAACGATTTAAATCAGATTATTTTATAGGTCCTTAAAAGAAACTTTGTTAACCTGACTTTGAAAGAATTATTGTTTGGGTTTAGGATACTTGTGGGATTTCTTGTATAATTTTTTATGTAGCATATGTTACTTTTTAGTTGAATGTTTTTCATATATAAAGAAACCCTAAATCTAATGGGAACTTTGAGTTAAAATGAAGGGAATTAGAAAAAAAATCAAATTAATGATTACTTTCTAGATCCTTGAACAAAACTTTGTTAATCAAGCTGATTTTGAAAGAATTATTGTATGGGTTGCGGTTTCTCATTGGATTTCTTATATATTTTTTATGTAGCACATATGTTACTTTTTAAGTGATTTAAAAAAAATTGTTTTGGTTAATGCTATGATATCATGTAATAGTTACAAAGTAGCTCCTGATGAAGACCCAGTGGCCGAAACGTTGAGCCACTAAAATAAATTGTTGGGAGAGCGAAAATCAAGTCACATTTAAAATATTCTACTATACCTTCCACTTGATGGAAAAATGTAACAAATGGATGCATCGTCAATGCGCCATTTTCGCAAATGCGTCAGTGGCAATAAAATTGGCATCATCTCGTCCCTAGCTCTCTCCCTAAAGTGCCACGTGTGTCTCTTATTGTGACTTATTTCTGGCAGCCCATAATGCGTTATTAATAAAGTTAGCCAGCAGTGATGTACGCATTATTGCGCCGAGGTTATCCGAGATGCTCCATTCTTCTCGTAAATTCCTTCCTAATTCAATAGTGCCGACTTTTGATGGGGATGAGGATTGGGTCTTTATTGCCATTGTCGCGCTGCTATCGATTGGGGGACTCGCTTTTCCCTTATTTTGATCGTCTTTCTTCTAGATGGTATCGGCTCGTGGATAAAGAACCCCAGCCCATTGCCAGCAACGAAAGGGTTCGGGAAATGTTCAGCTTTCTCACGATAGAACACGTCAGGCTGACCGACGATGGCGTTTTCCGGTGCGTCGTCACCAACAGCGTGGGCGACGAAAAGGCGGACACTGTCTTCAAAGTCAGAGGTGAGATTGGATGCGTTTTGCGTGCGAGGAAATTAAAACAAGGGTGGGTGGAACGTGGAAACGTGTCACATCCTCGCTTCGAAACTGACACTTTTCAACATTTTTTTTTCTTTTTCGGTTTGATACAAAACATGCGTTCATGCGCGGTTATGCATTGATACGAGTGGTACAATGTAGACGCGACGCACCCCCGCTTAAAAAGTGACACAATTCGATGGGTTTTTTATCGTTTTAAGATATATCGCGCTTTAACGCATTTGCATGCATTGTGATGTTTGGTGAAATAAATTGGAAATACTTGCATTTAGCCGAATCTATGCTAGTCTCAGATGTGACCCCTGCTTCAAAAGTGACACATTTCACACAAATAAATTCGGCTTAGATAATGCATTGTAATGTGCGGTGAAATAAAGTGACACTACAATGTACTTCCATTTAGCCGAGTGTTTTAATGCGTGGTAATGCATTGTAAAAAGTGGTGATATTAAGCGAATTTATGGCGAATTTCACTTGTCCAAAAAGAGTACCCGAGTGTACTCTTTTTGGACAAGTGAAATTCGCCATTACTGTCATTTAGCAGAATCTTTTCTAGCTCAGGTACATGTAGGTAGTTTTCAGAACTTAGATATTTCTCATCGGGGGTAATATTATAAACCATTTATAAACTTTTTCGAAGACTATACTGTATTGAATCGACGCGACGTTACTCTGTTAAAAGCCCGGTTTTAGTCTACTACCGCAAAATTCCTTCTAATATCTTTTGAAAATACGATGCAAAGGACGGAATATTTGAAGTAGATTTAACTGTATGGCTACGTCGCGAGTCGTCTTGAAAGCCCAACTCTTAAGAAACATACCTTTTAGATGCATTTAGCGAAATGTAAATAAAGTTGCTTCCGGAAGTATTGAACAAAAAATCATTTCAATAGTAACAAATTACGCCATGCGTCTCGAGTGAATCCCTAGCAAATGCAGATGCTTTAAGCAATCAGTTTTATAGAAATAAGCCATTACCGGAAGCATTTTGCAGAAAAAAAAGCAATCCTTGGCAAATGCAGTTTCATTACTGCGAATTTGAAAAGTGTTTTGATCAGCAGAATAAAACTTTTATAAGAATTTAAAAGCCGTAGAAGAAAGTTCTCTTTGAATCTATATATATTGTTTAGAGGTTAAAGCTATCAGGAGTCTTGCTCGAAGAAAACAAACCGGAAATGTTGTATATATCGCATATTTGTCGGTTCATCAGTTATAACCTTTGCTTAACTCGAAAATGTCGTTACATTTTATACTAAGTTGATAAATGTTTAGAATTGATTCCACCATCTTTCGGTGTTTTAGTTCCTCTGAGAGCGGAAGTAGTTCCTTCCGTGCAAACTGTGGATGTTGGAAAGCCGGCAATCTTCACCTGCAATCCGTTTGGACATCCCGTGACCTCCGTAACGTGGTTCAAGGATGGACTTCCTCTCGTTATTGGTGCTAAAAGACGATTAATGACTCAAAGGATTCTTCGAATTGAAAATGTAGACTCGGAAGACAAAGGAATGTACCAGTGTTTTGTGCATAATTCGGACGATGAAGCCCAGGGAAATTCAGAGTTACGACTCGGGGGTAAGTTCAACTTTTTGATAGCCGTTTTCAATTTTTGTATTATAAAATTTATTCAACTTAATTTTACCAAACTTTAATTTACATGTAATTGTACAACATTTTCAACTTTTTTTGTACCATACATGTATTTCAACTTGAAAGTAATGCAATTTTGACTTAATTTTAGCAAATTTCAACTTTTTCATTTACCAAATTTCAACTTAATTTTGCCAAATCGCAACTTTATTTTACCAAGTTTCATAAAAAGTTAATAGCGTTAAATAAAATTAGTAATTTGCACACTTGCACATTTTGTATTTTAAGGTTGGAAGCTGCTTAGTTACGTATATTATATTTAAGTAAACTAAGTTAACAAATGCAATTCGAGCCCATCTACACGGGCTTTTGCTACATCGGAAAAACCATCGTTTTTGACACAGCTAGGAGCAGAGTTTTTAGATGTTAATTGAATGCTGCATTTCCGTAAAAGTCCTTTCAGTAATGTCACGCATTTCCATCTATAACGAGACATTTTTGTACATTTGTACCAAACTTTTTCAAAAGTATAGACTCAAATGTGCTGATAAAACTCACAGGGCGCCTTCATGAAATCAGCGCGAATTTTACGATGCTATTAAAAAAACGCTCGAGTGTTCACTCGTGATTATATCTTGGCTTTATGTTTGTCATTGTTAGCAAAATATGCGATAGTACTTAAGTTAAGAGCCACTTTACGTCCACTTACTTTTACTTCGGTATGTCAACTTCGACGAGCGCCCATTCGCAAAGTTCTAACGAGAAATAGGGAATGTTAGCTAAACTTAAAACGAGCTAATTAGCCGAATGCTCGTATGCACAAGCTCAGATTTATTTGGCAAACAGCGTAGAAGCCAGCGTCGATTTAGCATCGTAAATTTGGACGGTATTTGCGGAAGAATGCGTTATAGAGAATATTATACTTAACAGGCCCGCATTGTTAAAGATTGCCGATTTTCACATTATCGGCACGAAGTTTTTTCTTCTTTGAAACGCTAACCTAACTTGCCATAAACCAGTACAACACTCGGCGTAATTGGACGTTTTGTCAGCCAAGAGCTTTTAAAACATCATTGGCCGTTAAAGCAGACAGTCTGTCGTGCATGCCGCAGAAGAGCAATTTCACGCAGAATGGCTCTCCGAGTGTCAATCAAGAGTGAAAATTTCGACATTCTGTCCAAGTTCTTGCGCGCTCGATAAGGTCAGTGTCGTCATACGCGCAATTTCCTCTAGAAAATGCAAATGCAGCGAAACCATGCAGGTAATCAGAATTCCCGTAGACCGCAGTTCCGGTTAACGGGACGATAAGGCGAAACGACGAGCATTTTTCAAAGACAAATGTGAAGAATCTAAAGCCTTGATCAGACTGAGAGAAAAAATACTAAAATAAAATCGCTCATAAACTGGATACTGCGTGCGAAAAGAATTAAACGCCGGTGAAGTTGAGTTGTTATCGATCAAAGAAACTTTTCACAGGGTTTGAATTTTGTGGCTGCTTTGGGAAAAAATACAAGAAATGTTAACTTGTTCGAAATTGATATCGATTTGGGGAACTTTCGATTGATTTTATTTCTGCGACTGCGTGGGAAATTTTACGAAATCGAGCTTTGATGTGAATTGCTATCGATTTGCGAACCTTTTAATAAGTTTTATTCCTGTTGATGCGTTATGACAAAACCGACATTTTAACTGATTCCGATGTTTTGCCTCAATTTAGACAAGCAAAACATGTGCATGTACGGTAAACGAGTAAACGAGTGTTGTGCTGCCCCTGAGAGGAGGCAAACAAAACAAACACACGAATGCGTGTGTATTGCTGCCCCTTAATGTAGGCAAACAACACCTACATACGAGCACGTAAAGTTTGCCCGTTATTTAACATTCCGGGGGAAGCTGGCCAAACAACTAAAATTAACACGTAATCTGAATTAACTACTTGAAATAGGCTCTCGTGGGAAATTAGACACTTTTTTGTTTCTCACTCATTATGTGTATTCTAAAATTTAAAAAATTCATAATTTACATGTAACCTTGACATGAAAAGTTGTCAATATCGAGAAATAACATTACTTTCATCAAAGTCATTGCATTTTAATATGCCCTCTTATCCTAGGGACGAAATTAGGCATGGAGTGCAAATGAAAAATGGCCGAACTTTGCCGGGACTTAATGAGATTTCCACAAGATGGGGCTGTCAATTTCCCAACTTGCCAAGCACTGCGGAACTGCGTTGCGGTACGGGTTGACTACGCCCTGAATTAGGCCAGAAGGAAGATTTATAAACAACGGGGAAACGCATTAAGGAACTGTCGGGGTGTTGACATTTACACTACATCAATCAGATTTTCCAAGAAGTTGTCATCGCAGCTCCCTCTGACGACGCGCGTATCGACCGGCGCCAGGGGGCGCCCCCTGCAGCTCACCACCTATTTGCAACTCGTTATTTAAAGTGGGAAAGGCGAGTTGACGAACAGTCAAGATAACGAACGCTAAGGGTGGGTTCCAATGGCGCGACCAGGACCGAATAACTAGAGGCCCCTAAATGTGAGAGCTTATTTTCGTAATTGGTTCAGACCTCATTTGCTAATATTATCGCAAACAGAAACTCGATAGAGTAAATCCTGCGAAGAGGATGTGTTTTGTTAGGCTGGAGATGCAAATAGGCTGCGGCGCAGCAGGACGTTTATTCAAGCTTTCATCGAGACATAATTACACGTTGGAACGCATAATTGCGTTCTCATGGAGTGCCTTGCAACCGTAGCGCCACTCGGAGCACTTTTCCTTCCATCCTCGATTTAATTGCTCTTTGTTGCCTCTCGACGGAAGAGGAAAGAGAACTGGCGAATTAATTGATCGACTACTGTATCGGAATTATCTAGTAAAAGATAAAATGGGTTCATTTTCGATGCAGAACGTCCGCAGGAGCTGCTAAATAGAATGTGCACCAACGTGGAAAGAACCCTTGCTCAAATGCGGGCATTCAGCGAGTTGAAGGTGCGCCATCTATGAAGCGTTCTGGGAAAATTGCGCGCACCATCAAAACAGCGCCATCTGTGGGGCAGATAGGACAACTTTTGCTAAACATGACGATGAATTATGGGATATTAATTGTAGGGTGGTTAGACGAGGTTTTATGTTGTTTTTATAATTTTCCAAATACATGAAAACACGTGTTAGATACATCAGAATACAAGAAAAAACATCAAAAGCCATGAAGTATACATTAATATACATGATACAGTCATCAAAATGCATGATGCATACATATACATGTAAATATACGATTAATACCACTAAATATATGATAGCTATATCAAAATACATGAAAAAACTTCAAGTACATGATGCGTACACTAAAATACATGATGCATACATCAAAGTACATATATATGTAAGATAATTTATGACGCTTTTTAAAGTGCTTCATGCATAGGAAACAAAAAATTAGATATCAGTAATTAAATGGCTGTTAGCGCTTTGAAACGCTATGTTTCTCGGCAAAGTTCCCTAGTAGGTACATTTTATTTACTCCAGTTGAAAGTGAAGATTAATTCTGTTTTTTTTTTTACCAGATGTAGTGCCTACCTTGGACTTTGTTTTCGAAGAAGTAACCGTTCAGCCCATGTCAACCGTTAGTTTAAAGTGCGTGTCAGGAGGACAACCTGTCCCTCGCTTCCATTGGACATTAGATGATAATCCTCTGCCTACGAGAGATGCTCGTTATCGGTTGCGGGAATTTCCCGACGAACGTGGCAAAATGGTTAGTTACGTGAACGTTAGTGCCGTTCAAGTGGGTGATGGAGGGGAATACAAGTGCATTTCTTCGAATAAAGCCGGCAAAGTGGAGCATTCGGCGAGAGTCCACGTCGTAGGTAAGAAACACTTTTGTTCCTTTATTGAGGCGAAGACAGTGACCATGGCAGTTGGTTTTGAAAGGCGTGTGATGGAGTGACGCGTAACTTCATATTGGCAATGTTGGTCAAAACATGTTGTTGCGGTTTCTAGCTACACTGTACGCAATCTATTAGCATCGGTATATATTAAGGATATGAAACAGGATGAAACACGTTTTTACACAATATTTGCCTCGAAGGCATCCATGATGGATTATTTCCAATATTTACACCACAATTTATTCCATACTTATTTTCGTTATTGATCTTATTTTTGCTTCAAAGATTTCACGTACTAATTGCAAATGATCCGCACAGAACATGGCTTAAAAACGTTTCATTCACTTAAAATATAAAAATTAGTAAAACCATATAAAATATTTAAAAAACAAGTACTAAATTTGGAGAAAATTCTAGTAGGTTCTCAGACCGCATTCAGAATAAGTTTATACGAGATTTTAATTTGTTTTCATTCAAAAAATGACCTTGTGAAGATTTCATTGCCGGAAATTACCCGGAGGCAGTGCCGAGGCACGTCCTTTTAGTTGTTGATTGGATGAAAAGATCACGTGGTGTAGCCCCATTCGAAACTCTGCAAAAGGGGCACTGCCATACGTCCCAAATTGCTAAGTTTCTGTTCAGAAACAATTAATTTGAATATATTGTTTGATTCATATTGACACTAGTCACTCCCGTCGGTTAGAGGGCTTCGAGCGTGCCGTAAAATTGGATTTCAAACATTTCATTTTGGAACGAAACGTCAGTAACAAAACAAAGTTTGGATGCAACCAAGTTGGAAACTGTTTAACATTAAGAAATACTTCTCTCATTAAATTCTACCTTATTACCGTTTTATTCGTACGAACAGCGGTTTTATTGGATTTTAATCCAAGAAAATGCGTTCCAAGCTTCTCTTCGTGCTATTTTCTGTTATCCAATCGGATCGAGCATACATGCGCAGTCAGCGATTCATCTCGCATCGCCCCAGTAAAAAGTTCATCAAAAGATAAGATTCAAAAGCGTAATCTCAAACAGCCTATCAGTAGCGAGTCTATTTCATTCCGCGTTGTCTTCGCTAATTATCATCATTAAAAAGTTGTTTATAAAAACGGTACCCATGGAAAAAAGCATTACCAAAGACCCAATTAAAAAGGGATTTGCGCAAAAACTATAAACAGGAGCGGATAAACAATTAAGTCGGTGTTCTTATACGTGTGTTTTAATGACATACTTTTTTTTATTTTGCTCGGAGAGATTTTTTTGCTATAATTTCTTTTTTTCTTTCATCGTTGCCTGGTCGATATCATACCGTATTAATACACGAATTTCACGCAGGAAGGGGGGGGTGTCTTATCGTCCCAGTTTCATCCCAGCTTCACTGTCAGATTGATAGTAAAACTAATTTGCTTACATTCGCTACAAGTTGGAGCCGGGATAATTTTTTTTTCTTTCTAAAGAAAATAAATGGGACTCTGCGTGATTATGTAACAGTTTGGCTGAGCTCTTCAGATTTTATCACGTATTATTAATGCTCCTCTTTTCTCCGTATGCTAATTAAGCCGAAACGCAACCCCCGGTGAGCGTATACACGAAAAGCTGCTCGAAAGGATTTCTACTTTGACGAATCCTAAAAATATACGCTATTCACGTTAATTGTTTCTGGCGCATCTTGCTGCCATTATTTCGTATCATTTTTCTCGCTCGGAGATGATGCTCGACCATTGTGAGCGGTGCTAATGATGTATTTCCTCGAAAGAAGTTTGTTTGTTTTCGCATTTTGTGTTTTGCGGCGCCTGCAGAACAAATTGCGACGCGAGGAACATTTTTGCGCCTTATTTTTGTTTTGTTTTTAATAATGCAATTAGCGCTAATGCGCCAGTCGCTTTAACGAGACAAAAGCGTCAAATTGGCGTTTGCGAATACTCGAGCTTACTGTATATTCTTCGAGACTTTGTAAACTCATTCGTGCCGACTGAGAATGTGGACGTAAATCGTGTAGGCTAGCTACAGTGGAACTTTGGTTAAGATACATCGGTTTATCTTTTGCGCATGCGTGTCGTGAAACGAATCTGTGTAGGCAATGTGACAAAAAAGATACCGGAGCATTTACAGTATCTGTGCTAACCAGCATTTTTTTAAAGTAAAACTACATGTACGCCTGGGGCTGCATAGGAAATGATGACGTTATTAATTTATCATCAGAAGTTAACGAATGGCTTCATCTTCATAATTTAACAAATGACTTCGTCTTCATAATTTTCAAAAAATGATGATGACGAGTATTATAATTATGATGATGAAATCATGCATTAAAATGTTAATGGTGACGTTATGTAGTCAGATTCCGGTGATGACTTCATGCTTTTATAATCATGATGATGACGTCATGCATCAAAATTTTGATGTTGTTGTCTTGCTTTAAAATTATGATGACGACGTCATGCATTACAATTTTGATGATGACGTCTTGCATTACAATTTTTATGCTGATGTTTTCCAGTTTTCATTTCCTTATCTTTTTCGTCAGCTTAGGTTTTTTTTATCTCATAGTCATCATCGTAGTCCTTAGGGCTGAGTGCACCTTGATTTCTTGCCAGTAATGAGTTTTTTGAGCACATATGGAATATTCCTCTTTGTCATAACTGATGTTCGATTCTTATTTTTCGTTAGACGTTAAGATATGACTTAATTGATGTAGCCTATATAATCTTAGCAACCATCTTAATTTCGAAAAAAGCAGAAGTGAGAGCATATGGAGAGTATGGACGAACCAAATAATAGTGAAATAAGATTAATGCGTATCTAAAATCAGTCTAGACTATCAATGTGATAGCATCAATGTGATGTTCAAAATTATCGCAAAACTCATGTTCAAATTGTTATGAGGAACAGGCGTGTGAGCTTTTCAAAGGCATGGTTCCCTCAAATCTGGAAAACCTGATTAGGGAAATTGGACTGACTTGGAATAGTCATGGAAGTATTTATTTTGAAAAAATAAGGGGAATTCACGTTATTAGAAGCTAATGAAATCAAGCTTGATTTAAAAACCACTTCCGTTGAAGAAATTAAAAATTGTCAATTAAAAAAAAACAAAAAATATCTAAGTTTGCTGTTTCCGTATGAAACGTTTTGTTCCAGCTCCTTTTAATGTATAATAAAAAATCAATATAACATACCTTACATTGACATTTATCATATTGTCGCATTTTCAGTGGTTGGTGTTGTTTAGGGACGTTGGTTTTAAGAACTGGATAGGTCAGGAAAAGTCCATCAAGTTTGAATTTCCATGCTCTTCTTATATGGAGCATGGTTTATTTAGGAACAATTATTTATTATAGAGAAACATTTACGACATTGATCCTAATATTTTTTTCTGATGACTTTTAGCGTCCTTTGTGACCACTAAATAGTCAACGTAGGTAAAAACTAAGATGATAGAATGCACTACATGTATACGTAGTATTACTTACATGTATATTACAAATTAATGGACGTTATCAGTGGACAGTAGTGCCTTATTGGAATTATGTGATAACTACAAGTTTGTGCAAACAATCTCATGTTAAAATAATTGAATGTTTAGTGCAACGTTGGGAATGTTTCTGCTACTCGATCCGAATTCCTTCATTCCTGCACGTCCATAAACTTAGTAGATAGGGTCAGTAAACATCACATTCCTTGTCCACGTGGCTGCCCGTTGATGACAGACCAAGGGTTTTTGTTGCGAAGAATTCTGTGGCTTTGTACGACATTAGCACGGCCAACATTAGCTGAGCGAGGTAATAAAGTACGGCGTAAATGTCGTGAAATTGTGGCCGATTTTGCGAAATTAGCCATGTTAGGTATTCACGAACATCCTCGAATTCTTCATTGCCTTAATTGAAACTGGGTTGAAAAATAGTAATCTTAAGCACAGACGTCGGGGAGCAGCGAGGAATTTTGATTAGATTTTTCGGCCTTTATTTAATTAAAGCCATGAATTATGAAATTGCCTACGCTGAGGTGACGTTATCTCGGCGCTTTGCGAGTGCAACATTTTTTTTGGGGGAAATAGTTAACGTTTGCAGCAAAATTAACCGACGAAAATGCAATTTCCGCTAAGATCAAAAAATAGGCGTGAAACTTGATTCTCCTGATGACTTTCTCCTACTAGTGGTACTCAGACGGAAATTTTGCGAATTGCTCTTTGGCGGTCGTGAAGTCACGACTGCAGAAGGGAATGCCTTCATTATGGGTATTTAAATAAACTTTTCAGTTTTGTGATTATGGTACTCGCTTTCTGGTTTAGTTGGACTGCGCAAGAGCATTAGACTGAAGTGGTTCTGTAAAGCCACGATTGTTTGAGTGTCCAAGAAGAATAAAAATGGTGAGATTTTGGTATGTAGTTCCGGTTAGAAAGAACGTTTGTGACACTGACTTGTGCATTTCAAGCAGCCTGAAGTCAACGTTAATGGCATCTAGTTGCGAAATTTTGTCTTGTACAGTTATAACAAAAATCAGCAGAATATTAATTGTTAAGTTAACTCTTTACCACGTACTACTGGCTTAAAAACAAATACCTTTACAAAGGGATTTCTGTAAGCCAATGATAATGTCGATAAAGATCATGTGACTTGACAACTGTCAAAGCCTGATTCGCAAGACGTTTCTTCGATTGCCCCTGCTGGCCGACATATCCGACATACTGTATGGCCGTTTTTAAGAGGTCAACCATTCAGTTCTGATAAAATTAATTTGTCTGTTTGAGTACCACTATTAGCTTAAAAACAAATTACCTTGCAAAGAGGTTTTTTTTAAAACCAATGATAATGTCGATGTTATACATGTAGGCCTACACGCGTGACTCGACAACTGCCAACGTGCGATTCACAAAGCTTTTCTTTGAGTACCCCTGGCGGCCATGGTATCAACATACTGCACGACCGTTTTTATGAGGCCAGCCTTAAAGTTATTCTAAAATTGGTTAGTCTGTTTCAGTACCACTATTAGCTTCAAAACAAATAACATTGCAAATGAATTTTCTAAACCAGCGATCAAGTGGATGTTACACAAGCTGCTCTCTGAGAAACCCTACTAATAGTTTACTTCCGTATATGTCGCACGAATGCTGGCTACCTAACCGACATCAGGCTCGATGACTGCTTTAATTATAGCTTTTTCATTGATTGCCCTTGCCCGCTTCAGGTTTCACGTACAAGACGCATTTTGACGCTAGCTAATGCAAATTAAGATTCCCTAATTACGTAAGCGTCAGTCACGCGACTAAGCGAAGTTGATGGCTAGAAAGTTTAACCTCATTAATCAAAGAAAATTAGTAGTCAGACGAAAATGATCCTCGTCCTTTTTCTCGGCTCAGAAGATCGTCTTCGTGCTGGAAATTTCGTATCAATTTCGACGCATCGGATTAATATGCCACCACAGAATTGCCACTTTTTCTCAAATCCTTCATTCGCCCGGGCTGTCACGCAAATATGTGTTTGCCTAATTTCATTAAATTAATTATTAAATGCTATTGATCCGCGTTATGAGCTCGTGGCAGATTTTTTTTTGCCCCATCGGATGCTCAGTGCTTGAGTCTGCTCCGACTCAATGAAGGCATCAAAAATGGCGATGGAATCAGATCACGTGTTTAAAATTCATTTATGCACAGCATTTTGTTCGTTTTATTTTTGTACTCTATATTCACGCAACATGCTGACGTGCTCTACTGTAGCTGTCATCCCTTCCAATCGTTTCAATTAGAAAGTTCTCTCCAAGAGGGTCTACCAGGATCAGAGTTGGGCAAAAATTAGTAGAAATTTAGTTTCAACTAATTTTTCCTAACACTGCCAGTGATCGTTTGGTTGGTTTGTTGTTGAAGTTTTACTGTGAAGTCATGATGTCTAATATTAAGGGCCTGTCCGTTGGCCATGTACATGGAACGAATGCCCGACTGATAGCCTGCGTTGTCCATGGGGAGCTTTCGAAGATGGATTTATCATATTTTATCATGAATTTCACGTTTGTAAATATTTCCATGGATGAATGTGAGCTAGATCGGGTTAAAAAAATTAAAAAAAATGAAGTTTTTAAGTAATTTGAAATTGACCCTCGGGAATGTTGCTAATACGAGGGGTGTTTGTTAAGTTTCTGCAATCCTTTTTTTTAAAAAAAAAAAAACTACTGTGTAGGTTTTAATAAAATTGTATAGAAAATTACATGTGAATGTCATCTGTTATTAAAAACAAAATTCATTTTGGGAAATGCATTTTTCCAGTCGTTCTGGGAAGACACTGGCCGTCCACTTCTCTGAGTTTCATTCAAAGTTGTCTGTATATTTCTGAACTTTTCAATCAACTCATAGCCCGAACGTTTGGACATTACTTGGACTTTAAACAATTTACACATTTCTGCTCTTGAATGCCTTCAAAAGTTAAAAAAAGCACAACAGACCACTGCTGAGCCACCATATCCTCGGAGTCACTCTTATGTTTGCGAATTTTAAGAACGAGAAATTTTTGAAACATATCTTTTAATGTTGAAATTATTAAAATCCATAAAGCCGTTTTTTAAAAACAAATGATTGTTGAAACTTAATTAACACCCCTCGTATATACAGTACATATAGGAAGTGTAAATTTCGCATTTACTTTAATTACCCGTTACAAACATTTTAAGCTCTGTACGTAAAATCCCCAACGGTTGTGGTTTTTTACTACTGTCTCAGTTTTCGGTGGCGTTTAATTGAAACTCTCATTAAAAAGTGTGTATAAATATAATTATCCAATAGATTATATATTAACCTTTGATTATGTTTGCAGGTCGTCCATTAATCCGACCCATTCCAAACATGTCGATTGTGGCAGGCACAACGGCAAACATCGTTTGCAGAGTACTCGGATATCCAATAAAGTCGATCTATTGGGAAATGGGTAAGTTCTTATGAGAACTATGCTTTTTTATCTATGAAACTTAACGAATATTAATTAACATTTAAAAATTATTGCAAATCTGTCGTACACCCTGAAACGCCATCATGAACTGCACCCATGGGCTATTCAACGTGAAAGTTCGAGGTCACTCGAAATATGTTTAAACAACTGTTAAACATTTAAAAACTAATAATTGTCTTCTTTGAACCGTATATTAAAATTTGCACTGTAAAAAAGAAGCAGATCGACGCTGTTAAGTAAAATCAAGTAGGAAACGATGACTAAAAATGCAGAAGTCATAAGTTTATTTCTTTCGAATTCGTAAAAATAAATGTATTGGGTTTTTTTTATTTCCGTTCAAGATTAATGGAGCTATTCTAATAGATAAAAGTTTGAAGTATCTTTTAAGCCTAATTGTTTATAGCTGATGAATTGCGGAGATGCGAGCCATTAATTTCTTTGCTGCGCCACTGGCCAGCGTAATCTCGATCTGTTGTTTTATCATTATATAACTGATGATATCAAAATAGATTTATAAGTAATAATTTCACTGTAGAGTTGCGGCAATTAATCAAGCACGAATTGGATTTCTTTCTAGCTTTTTTATCACTTTTTTTTATTGGGAAGTTTGGCGAATTAGAAATACAATATTTCGGATAATACTACTGTTCGAAATGTAAATAGATTTAAAAAATATTTACTTATTTGAAAAAATAATTGATTTAGTAATCAGCTAAATCGGTGTGTGTGTAACATATGTTAATGAATTTTATTTTTGTAATTTACTTCCGGAATAACAAATACCTGCATGTGCAGCATTTTTAAATACATATCTTGTGTATTTACATAGTTTTACATAGTTACTTGTGCTATTTCAAACCGCATTTATCTGAATTCTAACAAAGAAGTACGGTCTATCGAAGAAGATATTTTTAAAAACGTATTTCTATAAAGTTATCCTTTAAGACGCATTTCTAGAAAAATGTTTTCAAAAACGCATTTAAGAAAGATATTTCCAAAAACGTATTTCAAGAAAGATATTTTCAAAAACGCATTTCAAAAACGCATTTTTAGAAAATACTTTTCAATGATAATGTTATTATTGATTGTGCTGATGAAAATTAGTAACCGTGTATATAATATATTTTTAAAAGATGTCTGGACATTGTTTTTTATTACCGCATTTTTGACAGATTGTTGCTATACAAACGGAAATATGAAAACGTTAAGTACGCAATGATAATTATCACACACTGCACATGTAAATTTCGCTGATGTACATGTACATTGTATTGATGTAGGCATAAGAAATTAATATAAAATCATGTAGATTTTTCTAATTCTCTAAGTTTTTATCTACTCCCATCTTCAGAATAAAATCTTTATGGGAACTTTGAGTTGCTGGGTGTTCTTTTATGTTCCAGAAAAAGTCCCGTTCTACTCAATGGAGATTTTTCTGCGAGGTAGAAAATATATTAAAAAGATAGCCTTTTATATAGTGGAAATGTGCTGAGCAGTCCTGTTGTGTAGCTTTATCTTGCACAAGATAAATATCTGAGCTCGCATTGGAAGACAGTCTCCCATTTTTCATCGGTTCACTGAACAAACCATTTCTTCATCTTCTATAGTGTTCTGCGAGACAAGTGAAGAAAAATCGATTTGGAGCAAGTGTTACGAGAATTAATTGCCCTATAGGACATTGCCAGATAGTCTTTAGCTTTATGTACAGAGATTGTTCATTATATGGAAGATGTTAAATCTAAAAAGGATGAATAGAAGCAGATAGATGCAAAGCAGATGAGCAAAAAATGCAATTTTGACTTTTTTCCTAATTTTATTTTGACCTTTGGTAGACTGTAATGAACATTTTTTGTCATTAAAATGCAATCTGATAAGAAAGAAAAAGTTCTTCTTTGTGGAGTTTGCTGCGCGTGTGTGCATGTTTCCGGTAAACTACGAAGGTTTACTAAATTAAGTTAACGCAAGAAGAGGGCGTTGGAAATAATTCTGAATGTTAAACATTATTTAACATAATTTTCATTTCCAAGAAATTAAATTTATTAATTACCTGTTAAAGTCGACAGACACGAGGAATTTTATATCCCGAAACTTGTTTGCATATTCTGGGGAAAATTTCCTTCGCAAATATATTTCCAAAATAGAAAATGATGCTATTCTGATCAGCTTATGTCTGATAAGAAACATGATGTCATAGGTTTTACAGTACTGCGCGAAAGTTACTTTTAGTCATAAAAGGCAAACGTCATAGGATGGTATAAAAGCAGTGCTGTCAAGTTAGTTTTGCCACATTTCCCTTTGAAACAGTGCTGTCAGATACAGTAGGAATATATTTTGAAAATATCATTGCTTGTTCGCAACAACAAGAAATCGTTTCTGGCGAAATAACTTTCCTGCAATTTCTCGCCATTTATTTCCGGATATAGCTTTCCTCGTTCGCACATGTATGTGTAACGGCTAATAACAGAATTTTATGTTAGGGATAATTATTATTAGGTGTTGTACTTTGTTAATGTTTACTCGCGAACATTTTCATTGAAAACAGCATCGTGAGGCTAATTCTTTTATTTTTTTATTCTTTTTAATTAAGATAATGTTCTTCTTCCAACCAATCGTCGGCAACAAATTCTAGAGAACGGCACTTTGATAATCCAAGATGTCAGCAAGGCTCTTGATGAAGGTGTTTATAAGTGCATCGCAAAAAGCCCGGAGGGAGAAACTGCTTCTAAAACAAGCACAATTAGCGTCTTGGGTGAGTATTCCTTTTAATCAGAAAATCTTAATGTAATACGTGTATATTGCATGTCATGCTGGTGTCAGATTTTCAGTCACTGCATTACTTTGCGCAATGATGATACCACAGACAGTGTTCAAAACCATAAATATTCATTTCAAGGAATAAAACGAACCCCGAGGCCTTCGTTGTCAGTTTTCTGACAGAGATGCATGAAAGAGGTGCAAACTGATGGGATGGGAGATTAAAACTAAGTTTTATATTATTCACCTATTTACCCAGCGGTTAAACTCGCATAAAGACTTGATGGAAAATTTGCTTGCTTGAGAGTGGCTTGTGATAGGGTTGTTTTCAAGCAGCATCATTGTTCAAGGATTTATAAGATGAAAATAAGACTATTTGAAAAATCTTTTTCAGAAAAGAGGCGCAGAAACAAAACTCGAACCATTAAATAAATTTATTGTAGGTACACTAACAGGATTTTTTGTTTTCTATAATATGTATATTTTTAAGAAATAAACCAATTTAAACTTATGTTAATAATCAATTTCGGTCTATGCCAAATAACGATTATAACATCGGCAATAAAAATCCACACAGTGCTTGAATTTTCAATAAACGGCATTAACATTAATCTTAAAACTAAAAATAATTCTATTTTTAGTAAAACATCAATTTTACCGTTAAATTTCTAATAGGCTTTAAGGAAACAAATTTGTTTTTAGACAAAATTCAGTCTAGTGGGTTTAATTCTGTATGTATTATACAGATTGCATAAAACATTTTAAAAATGAAATAATTCCTTTTTTTAAAATAAAACATCACTTTTACCGTAAAACACTAAATAGACTTTTGGGGATTAAATCTTTATTTGTTTGGAAACCACGTGCAGATGAATTTTTATTTCGTAAATTATATAGAATTAAATAATAGTACTTTAATAGTCTTTAAGGCAGGTAAAACAATTTTTTTTTAAAAAATAAGATTTAGTCTCGTGGGATTAATTCTACATGTACTTGTACAATTGTACAAAGCATTTTCGTTGCTTAAATTAGTTGAGACGAATCTTTTCAAGTTGAAAATAAATATTACAATATACAGTATGTGTGATCTCTAATGCAATAAAAAACGCATATACGTTTGATAAAATGGAGATTATTGATTCAATTCCATGTTTCCATTTTTATATTTCCAATGATTGATGTGTACTTCCGTCATGTTTGTGCACTTTTAAAAATGAATGCAAATATTTGATTCGTATATTCGGTGGGGAATAGATACTTACCCACGCATTCTTCCACTACCCTTCTTTTTTAGGGTTGGAGAGATAAATATTATGCTTAAGAAACAACATGACAGTCTCCATTAATATGATCAAATGTTATACTTAATGGCATTTTTGCGTTAATTTCTCTTGGGAGAGAGATTCTCTTCTCTAGTCCACTGTTGTTTTGATCTGGATTATTAGATGAATTGTATCATGCCGTATCTCAAATGACGTCCATATATTCAAAAATAACTTTCATAGAATTTGTCCTAGACATTTTCATGATTCTAGGAACGTACCACAAATTTGGATTGCACCTAACTAAAAATAAATGCATTTAAAAATACGAAAATATTGAGAAACTTGTACATTTAAGAGTAAGTTATTGAAACATGATATAATGTGATAATTTTGTCGTCCACCGGAAAAAATACGTCATTTTTTAATTATTTCTTAACTTCCAAATCGTTGAACAACTTATTAACACTTTTAAGGGCAGAAAACAAAATTTGTCAACATTTGTTTCTGGAATTAACGAGCAAGCATTTGAGGGCGTTACACACGAGGCAAGTTATACCCGGAAAAAATTGCAAGCAATTTATTTCAGCTGAAAAACAATTTTCTCTTGCTGCACACATGTGGAACGATGTGCAGGTATTTCCGAATATATCCCTAGAGTATATATATCTCATGTATCACAATGGTATATCACAGCTCTGTTTAAATGGAAAATGTGGGTAAACAAACTTGACTACAGTGCTTATTCCAATGTCTTTCCTGAATGAGTAGACATCGGAAAGATACTTTTGTGCCTGGCTGTAAAATCAATGACATCAGTTTGATTTTAGACATAATTTATTCTAAATATATGATCATTTTATCAATTGAAATATATCTAGAAATCAAATTTGCGAAGGAAATTGTTTTTCAAGCACACGGGGAGATATCGAGCAACAATATTTCTGGAAACAAATTTCCGAATATAAAGGCCGTTACACGATGTTTAAAATTATATCCCAAAACATCTTTCCAAATATATTATTGCTTGACACATTTCCTAGTGTGCTGGGAAGAATCTTCTTCCCAAATATGTTTCCAGATATATTTCCAGAATGCAAAATGATCCTATTCTGAGCAAGTTATTTCTGGAAAGAAGCTGACGCCATAGGTTTTACAAACACGCACAAATATTTCCTTCCAATGTATAGCCAATCAGGAAAGACATGGCATAGGACGCAATAGAAGCACTGCTGTCAAGTTAGTTTTCCCACATTTTCCTTTTAAACAGTGTTGTCATGCCTCGTGTACTGCATAGAATATATTCTGAAAGCATCGTTCCATGTGTGCAGCAACAGGAAATTGGTTCAGGCGATATAACTTTCCTGCATTTTTCTCGCAATAAATTTCCATATCTAATTTGCCTCGTGTGTGTCATGGCTTTTACTCGAAATACAAGTAAATCTAGCAACGGCGCTTCAGTCGGAGCACATGCTTTCATTTGCGCATTCTCATCAAAGTACCTCGCTCAGTTAAAGTTTAACGGTCCATTACCACCGGTGACCCATTAGGGACGGTTCAGATGCGTTTTGTTTTCCCTCCAGCTTTCGTATGGGTTTCCAACATCCTTTTGTTTTCCTTTTTCGCAGTGCCACCGCTAATTGATCCATTCACCTTTCCTCGCCTACTCTACGAGGGCATGAGGGCACGTATCTCTTGCGTGGTCACTAAAGGCGATCTGCCCATCGCCTTCAGCTGGCTGAAAGACGGCTACGCCATCCAGAACGACCTGGACGTCACCCTGATCCACCAGGATGACCACTTCTCCAGCACCATCACCTTTCCCAGCATCACTCCCAGGCACTCTGGGAATTACTCCTGCATCGCCAAGAACGCTGCCTCCACCGTTAATCATACCGCTGCCCTCATCGTCAACGGTAAGTGGAAAAATCCGTCCTTTTCCAGAATTAATCAAGTGGCTACGTGTCGCGAGTGGAAGGGGGATAAAAAAAAATTCGACTGGGATATTTCCGGAATGACAGAAAGAAAAAATCGTGGGAAGTGTAATCTGGGTTAACAGACATTCTGGAAGGAAGAAGAAAAATTGGCTGGTCAGAAATCACGCTAAATGAATTCGCCGAATGACACTCTGTTGGAACATCCGCCCACAGGATTGAATTATTAAAGTACGGACGTGTAAGCGAAATGAGATTATTAGGACTATTCGCAGAATCTGGAGTCTTTGGATTGCTTGAACAAGTTGCTCCGCAGTTGTCACGATGATGGTGGGCTTGCCAAGCGCTGACTGCCATGGCTGTGGTGGTTCATTGACTTTTGGTTAAGGTCTTCTACAGCCGTATTGCACGTTAGTCCAGTCAGATATTTCCATAAACTACTGTAAAGTACAGTAGAAAAATATGTTCTGAACATATATATGCTTTGTATATTCTGAATTGCAATTTCTGTGTATATTTCAGGTTATGGTCAGTTTTAAAAATTAAATTCTTTTTTTTTCTTTCTTTGAAAATTTGCAGATTTCATTTGCACCCATTTTAAGGTTGTTTTCTACAGGTATGAAGGGTTTTTTTTATGAGGGTTTTCTCGTTTTTAGGAATGCTTTTAGGAATTTTTCGAAATTTTAAGCATAAAATGTAATATTTACAATAAAACATTTTTTGCCAATAGATAACGAAGTTAATTAACTAGGATACGTGAATTTTAAATTAATTATTTTTTATTCGCAACAATTTTCAATTAAAAGTAATTTTTGAATTTAAAAAACGCCACCTAGGGATTAACACGTGCAACGTACATCGTGTAAATGTGATGCTCGTAATTCATTGCAAATTTACGTGTAATAATAACTTTTAATTTTCTTTGAAAATTCGCAGTTTTAATTTGCTCCTATTTAAAGTTTGTTTTCTATATTTTGGTGATATTTTTATGTTTTGCTTTAAAACTTGTAAAGTTGCAGTTTCTGCGTGCATTTATTAGGGTCCTCCAGTTTTTTAGGAAAGGTATGCTGTTTTTATAAATGTTTCGAATTTACAGGCATAAAATTAAACGTTTAAAATAAAACCTTTTTTGCCTGTAGATAACGTAGTTAAATAACTAATACAAAGACTTCTAAATTCATAATTTTATACGGATTGATTTTAAATTTACAAGAAAAAAAAAAACGCGTGCAACATCGGTTAAAAATGATGTCGTTATTTACAATATCCATCATCAAGTGGTCGGTCCAGAATCAATCAAGAAAGTCAGACACACATGACCATGTACTTTTACAAGAAAAGGCGACGTTTTGGCGCCATGCGT
>JAQGBX010000007.1:0-72515 GCA_034698745.1 Megaphyllum sjaelandicum
TTTCAGATATTAGTAAATTTAATTAGCAAAAGCGAAGTGCAAAAAGAGTGCATGTGTCCATGTAGACATTTGTAATACACCCCCTCCTTTGGGTGGACAATGGTGTACAAAACGAGAACTCCCTCCCACCCTGGCTGTCTATGTAAATAATGGACGGCCCCCAAGTGCAAAAGAAATTTTTTCGATAACAAAATAATCCATAAAAACACAAATATTTACAGAATTTCCCTTTTACTTATTGATAGCGTCACATCGCTAGGAAATTGAAATCATTTTGATGCGAATGTTTACCATTTCGGTTGTGGAGGCAATTTCTTCCCTCTCTCCCCCCCCTCCCAACTTGGAAAGTTTAGAAATCTAGCCAATTTGGGGAAATTGCCCGTTCCCCAAAAAGAATACTCACTATGAGGAAATTGAGTTCGCAAAATAAAAGGAATGTGTACTTATTTTAGTTCATAAGTCAGAGCGAAAATTAACATTACATTGATGGGATACAATACAACTAAAACTACTAGTTAATGATAGTTAGTTAAAAAATGGTGATTTTGTAAAGGGGAGGTGCGTAAAAAACACGAGACTATTGTAAAATAAAACTTATCTGCGAAAAGAAACGTACTAGATCCGTGAACGCACCTTAATTGCTCCAGCAGGATACACATGTACCATGCATGTACATGTACTTGAATAAATAAAATCGAGACACGCTTCAAATTTATGGACAATTGTAATTAGTATATACCGGATATGCTAAAACCGTGCGATATGCTCAATTTTAGCTCAAAACAAGCGAACAAAACATTCATTTGATTTTGAGTAATTTCAATTTATTTTTCGATTAACATAAAAATTAATTTGAAAACAATTAGAAACTGAACGGCAATTCGGAAATGATGTTCCATATGCGAATTTTAATTTTAAAATAATTCCAAGGGACGAAAATTCAAATATATTTGTTAGAAACTTTTGTCATCAGTTACACGTGTGAGATGTTTTTTTTGTCTATTTTGTAATTATCATGCAAAATAAAATTGAATTGAATATCATACAATTAACGTCCTGGTCTTTCCTCGAGGATTTTTTCAAGGATCCCTATAACACAGTATGCCTATAGCGTCTGGTCTTATCTCAAGGACTTATTCAAGGATCCCAACTACAATTATTATTGGTCATTTAAATTCTCATTTCTTTTCCATAGTCAAAAACCTGTTTTTTTTAATTTTTTCATTTCGAAAATGAAAGTTTAAAATTATGCATCGATGTTTACCAATTTAAAAAAAAAAACACGTTTGAAATTTTTAAATTAAAAAGTTAATCCTACCATGGGCGTAGGTGGGGTGTACCCCCCCCCTCCCCCCATTGTGAATAAATTTCCACTAGATAGATGTAAATATCCTAGGTTGACCCCCTCTCCAAATACAGAAAATTGAGAATTTAAGTGCTGATAACCATAACAGAAAAAAAGAACTATAAGATAATTCATTGCACATTTTAATCCCACAAATATATGGAACAAATGTTATCAATAACAGTTTGATTCCTTCTCGCCAATGTGTACATGGTTCACGTCACATAATTGCTATGAAACAGTTATTAAACAGAAAAACAGCATAATTAATTAAAAGTCATGAAAGGCAATAATTTATACAAATAAAACTTGCATGTCAATCAATAATTTCAAGGCGAATTGCAGATAATTATCCGTTTTTACAGCGACATTTCTGGATTTTCCAGGTGATAGGACGCTTTCAAACCGATCATAATCAAAATAAAATCATGCAAAATCAAAAATTGCATATCTGAATGTATAAGCCAGTCGATTAAAGAGAAATCCCAAAACACGTAAATAAGATGTAAAAGATGGAAGAAAAAAGGGCAGGTGAGTTAACACAAATCACAAAATTCAAGGGTGAAACATGATACAACACTTAATAGTCATCGCAAAGGAAACTTCCTAAATAACATTCATCAAACGAGATATAAAACTGAGACAGAACATGATGCCAAGTATTTGGCAAAAAAATTTTGATTGCATGATTGCGCTATACCAATTGTATATCTCGTTGGATTTAATTCCATACCTTCATTCACATTTATTATAATACAGAAAAGGATTCTAAGATCATATACGACAGAATCTTGTTTGATTCCATCACAGATTGCAATCGAATCGGGATATCCAATGCATTTTCATCGTCTTTACATAATGACAATTAAAAAAAAATATTTTGGGCTTAAATTTGAACAAATGAGCTAAATGAAGACAAAGTTTACTTTAATTCCGCGTCAATGAATTCAAAATTAAATAAATTAAAATCAGTTCATTTTTAAAAAAAAGTGATTTACAGTAAATTCTATAAAGAAATCAAAAAGTTAGCGTTTTTTTAACAAATCTGAAGACTTTCCAAAACAATATTTAAAAGACGAAAATAATGCATTAGGAACCACAGATTCTCAAATGAACGGCACAGAATATCTTTACATAATTTGGGAAAATATGTTAACTTAAAAAGTTAACAGTTTTCAACAATTGAAATCTTATAGAGAGGGAAAAACAGTGACCAGTAGAAATGCAACATAAACCAATTGAAGCCAAAGGAGTGCCTGTGAAGAAATGATCCCCAAACGTAAAAACGACAACAAGTGGAAGCAAAGAAAAACATTACGAAAACACTTAAAATCTGTACATAAAAAGAATGAAACTTTCTACAATAATTTAACCCATTTTATCACTCTTATAAAAAACCTAGGGTAGTATTTGATGAACCAGTACAAAATAAAATATTCCATTTTTTAATAATATATTATAATAAAGTTTTCTTGCGATTGCTTGATGATGCAGAATTGATCACTACCTGATAAAAATGATAAAAAATTCTGATACATAATCTGCAATCCTTAATTCGGTATATAATTGTTAATGACAAATGCCTTCAATGGGATAAATTGTGGGCTTTATGAATGCATAGGCAAGCATGGCACTGCATCCTTTTGCAGTGGAGCTTGAATAATACGCTAATAATATAGGGTGATAACTGAGCGATTAAAACAAAAAAGTACTTTTTTAAAATCCCATATTTCACACATTTTTTACATACATAGCTATTTTGTTTTTTAAAGAATGGAGCATTGACATTACCATTATTTGAAAGTGCAAATTTTGGAGTATTAAATGCAGGGATAATTCAATTTTATTCAAAGGACTTCGGTAAATATGAATCAAATAAATTGTGGAATCTAAGGAGGAATGAATGATTTTAGTTCACTTATATCAAGGGCCAATGCTGAGAACACAGGAAGAAATATTGGAGAACACATTTCATTAAGATTTTCTAGTAAGGATTTCACATTTAAATTATAAAAAAAAATGCAAACGTGATATTGATTTGGAAAACGTTTTACGAATAAGAAATTTCTATGTTCCTGTTATTTTGTCTATACAATTGTAAATTTTGACTAATTTATAGAAATAATTTAAAATCACTTGTAATTAAAGGATACTTCATAAACATCTGAAATTTTCAGTACAGAAAAACAGTATAAGAGTTGAATGTATAATCTCCATTGATCCAATCTATTAACATTCAGTAAAGATCTTGCGCAAGAAGCAAGTATTCAATTTCACAAAAAAAAATCTTAAATTGGAGTTGCAATCTTATGGGATTGAGTTAGTGCACATTCAAAAAAATATGGCATAGCCTTCAATAACTACAAGCAAACAGCATATCCCGAGGAAATAAAGAAATAGTGAATTTGTATAAAGGAAACAGTGATAGTATTTACAGTAAAAAGAAAACGACTTTAGCTCTGGAATCCAACGCAAAGATCGACTTCCTTACATTCGTCTTACGTACAATTGTGCAGGTACTATGGCATGGGGTAAATGTTCTAGTAGTACATAGGCAAAATTAAATCGTTCGTCTATTAATAACGTTTAATTCAATAGGGCAGTTCGCTATAAAGCAAATTCAGTCTGAGGCAAGAGGTAAATTCAGATTATAATAGTTCATTTCACTCATGCAATAAAACTTCACTATTCAGGTGTTAATAAATTGTTATATATTGTACCATAAATTCACATTGCAAAAATACCTTAGGCAATTTGTCATGACTGTAATTAAACCTCAAAGGGATGTGTCGAAATAACGTGTGTAAATACAATAACGTGTGTAATAATGAGTTTTTAGTTCCAACTATCGTTCTGCTGCGTGCGACAAATTTTCCTCCCAAGTTTCATTACTTTTCTGAAAAACCTCCTACGTACAAAGGCACTTAGAAGTCACCGGCCCTTAGGGAAACTTCTTGCGTTAACGAACTATTTGGCATAATTATGATGTAACTTGTACATTTTTACAAAACAGTGAAATTTGATGATGATACAGTATTACCCTCAAATTCAGCTTTGTGTGAAATTATAAATGAAACGAAAAATCTGCATGCCGACAAATAAATAGATTTCCACATTTTCTCACATAATAATATGTGATGATGGCCATCTGTGAACTAATGTGGCTTCATTTCATGTCGAGTAAGGAATAAAAATTGTACAAATAAAAAAATACGAGAATGCATTTTGGGTGAATTAAGAAAATATGTAGAATATAAAAATATTTCGCAGATTTTTCTCGATAAAAAATTCTCTTGATTATTTTATATGATTGCGTCGTACTTTTAAGTACTAAAATGTGTACACTAATCGTAGTAAAGAACAAAGTGTGCAATATTTATGGAACGTTCTAAAAACAGTTCTATGAACCGAAAATTAGGAAATATGCTTGGTGTAACAGTTTTGAATTCAAAATGACGTGCACCACAGAAAATACCGGTTAATCTCTAGGCTATAGAAATTTGAGCAGTCTAAGGTTGGTCCGTCATTACCTTTGCACCTTATTCAGGTTACAAATATTTTCTCAAATTGTCTAAATTGCTCAATGCATACGCGAATTTCTTATTATAGGAATTATTTTTGTATGGTATACATGTTTACTACTCAATGTTTATTTTTACACTTTATGCAATGTCTTCGAAAGTAAGTTAAAATCGATTCGGCACATTTCATGGATTCCTTTTAGAACACCACCACCACTAAGATAATTAATATTTAACATCAATTTATGATAAAGAAGCGTATTGGAAATTTACAGCACATATGGCTATATACTGTACAATTTTTGCTACAAAGTATTTGCACCTATAGCAAAGAGCAGTTTTCCGTCAAGTAAATTTTTGTAGAAAAATTAGACAAATTTTGATTCGCACTGCGTCTTATATTTATTAATATGTTTCATCTAAAAACTTTCAATTTATTTTTTATGAAAAAAAAGAAATTAAAAATGGTGCTGATCACATCATGTTATTAATATATACATAAAAGACATGAATTGCAAACCATGACTAGCTGGCAGATTTCCATGATAATGACACCTCAAACGTCTAATAATTTTTTCTTGGGAAAAATCTTACAGCAATTAAGGCCACCTATTATGCATGTATGAAACCTTACTCTACCTATGAAAGTTTTTAAAAAATAGAACTTGTATACATTTTAATTATACTGAAAAAATGAGCTTACATGAAAAAAGATGAGCTAAAATGAAACAAAATCTGGCCTAGAGGAGCTATTTATTTTCATATAAATTTCTTGTAAAATTGACATAGGCATTCTTTAAGTCTGTCTTTTCGTAGAGGAATCATTTCTTCAAAATTTAATTCACTTACTGACAATATTAGATTTTCTCACTAAACTTAATAGTAAAAACTAAAGGGTTTAGAAGAACTTACATGTATATAATATACTGTATTTCTTAACAGTTTCCATAGATTTTCCATTAAAAAGGATACTTAAAATTCTCAGATGTTATGCTGTTTTACTGAATTAACATACAGTAGACATTACAATATACAAGATTAACATGAGCTCAAATTACCCCATCAAAATAAGGAGCTTGAGTAGTAAACATGAAACCATTTGCAAAAATTATTCTATATCTGAGTCGTTTTCCTTCAAATAAAGGCACACGTGGTAAATACTTCATAGATGGGCACGAAAGAAGGGCATGCATTCAAGAAAAAATGTTACTCAAAAGTGATTCAAAAATCAAAACATGACAAGAGCACTGTTTTTTTTTAATATTATCACTCAGTGATAAAGTGGAATGACTCTGAAGTTCCAGATTTCATAATGAAATAGTCAATGTTTAAATAAAACTGGAATAGCCGGGAATATCTCATAAAAAAGGAAGCAAAAGCAGGCACATAATTAGCAATTTAATTAATTTACCCTGAAAATGAACCAAACTATCCGTCATAAAAACACATTAATTTACATTCAATAATGTAATCATCGGGCATGTAGTATCTACATGAGTAAAACTGGACTTGGCATAAAATGAAACATTTTGCCCATTCCAGGATATTTTCGTCAAATTTCCAGCTTGCAGATGATGCTCAGAATGTTCATGTCGAAATGAAAGGCAATAAGATAAGAGAATAAATGCTCTAGTGAGTTATGATCAATACAATAGGGATGTTCATCTGCAATGCTGCGAAGGTTGCGAGTATGTGCTGTAAATAAAAAAAAAGAAAAAACTACGTTCAAAGATTTGCAAACTCCTTGCTGTACAATAATTTGAGGCAGTCTATCTTTTAAAATTCATAGATTACATAACATTCGTGTAATAATTCTAAATTAAAGGTTTTTAAATTTGCTGCACAAATTGCTACTGTACAATATTGTGTGATAGTATACTCACGGTTTGGAGTGAAATAAAGATTGAAACCCGAGTCGGAATTTGGATGTATGATGGACAATGAGTGCTTCTCATGGGCTTGGCCCATAAGGAACGTGGGAAGACTAGGCAGTGAGAAAGAGTTAGAGGCGAGAGGACCCCAGGATCCCAGGCAAAGGACAAAGAACAAGAGAAGCACCTATAAAAAATGAAAAAAACAATCACTATAATTACTTTTAATATCAATTAGCGAATAATTTTAACTAAAAACGATTAAATTTAAGTTACTTTTATCCCTTTTATGGGAACGCTCTAAAATTACTAATCCAATGGTTACAATATATTAAAGTTTCAAGCCATAACACTAAAACAATTTCAATTTTATAAAATTATTAATGCTACATTTTAACGACCATTATGTAGAAGGTTCAATTCAACAAATTAAAAAACAAAACAATAACGAGTTAGCAATGGAAAATATACAAAAATAACAGTAATAATAACTAAGCCAAATACTGTAAGGCAACAATTTTTTTTATAAAAAGAAAAGCACATTTTCTCATGCTTGCCAAATAGAACAAAATCATAAAAACACAAAACGCACCCTTAATGCATGCCCACTTGCGACAAATTCCACTTGGGGACTTTCAATATCACTACATCATGACTTCCCTGACTTTGGGCTAACTCGCTTTGGCTGCAATGATGCAAACAGGGCAAGCAAATTAGGATGGCAGCGAGTTCAAAATAAAATTGAAAAATAAAAACAGCAAAGGCAAATTATTTAAGAATCAACATGCAAACATCGAACTACAGTGTAATAAAACAGTATACATGTATTATGTTATTACTTTTTTTTAATTTCATATTTTGTTCAATATCAAACATATGTTTTTATGTATTATAATACAAAGACTGAGTGCATTATTTGATTAATATCCTATAGTCTCATATTACTGAGAATGGCTCATTAGCCTGCTGTTCTGCAAACCTTTATGACCATTTAAACATCAAAGTTCATGTGTTTGGAAACTGTTAAGAATTTTGCCAAAAAAAAAAAAAATCAGCATACTATTAACATGCAAGTAGACATTAGTTTGCTGTGTAGCAAGTCTTGCTATTGTTTTACTACATTCGCAAGTAAATCAAAAATTGTATTTTTGAAAGCAACTGCTTCGAATCTATTCTTCACATGTGCTACTCATGCATGAAACGTGCACAGTGATTTATTTTGATAAGATTAATAATCTATAACTTAATGCATGTAAACCTGTCAAATCAACACTTCTCATTTAGAAAACTTATTATTTCTATTTTTTGTGAGTGTACTGTGCAACAAAACCAACTTAACATGGTCGAGATGGTTCTTGAAACTCAAAAATCTTTTACCATTCAAACTTTGCATTAGGAGCGAAGTAAGGCATGCGCATATTTTTCTCAAAAAATATATACATTACGGATAAACAGTATTTTCTTGAAAAATTGCACATTATTAAATGTGAAATGGAAAATGAAGTTGAAGGCAAAAAGCTTTGAGAAAAAATTGTATTTATTACTTATTTCTTTTACCAAATGTTTTTTATTATTTTAACGAGCGACATTAAAGGTCATACACTTTAAGTGACCTGCAATTTTGGCCGTTGGTACCATATTTTTTTTTTAAAAAAAGTGTTTTATCAAATGGAAAAAAGCCAAATAACACACTAACTAAGCTAAAATGTTTTGCTGATTTGGTTATAGTGGAAAGTGCAACAATTTCAAAATCGCTTTTGTAACATTCGCGATTAATATGACAGTGGCAATAAATTTCAAAAAGTAGTTACCATAAAAGGAGTGGAGGTCTGGGTACATACTGTTCGAGACATTTTGTTTGGCAGTTCTCCTAGCATCCCCTGTAGCTTGTGCAGCTGTGACAACAAGGATCTGCGAATAAACACCATAGAATATATATAAAAAAGCTATGGACCATATTATTCGCACGAGTGCCAAATAAAACCATATATGACAATGTGAGCACAACTGGCACACAGGTTTTTCCATTTGAGCTATTGAAAAGGCAACATTTTCAATAACGAAGCTGATAAATCTGTCAATACACGAGACGTGCTATTGGGCATTCATGGCTGCCCTAGAAAACCTTGCTGGCTCAAGCAGAAAAACAGACTGCTCGTGCACCAATGCATTAACTGTGATGCAGTGGTGCAATTGCAGGAAAAATTCACCTTTATTAATGGTTGATATGCAAAATTCGCCAATGTGCGATACAAGAAAAGGTGTGTACGTTTAAAAATTAATTCACAAAATACTCACTTGTTATTACACTCTAAAGAGTCTAGTCTTCTCTGGTATTCATTATTTTCATGCGCTAAATTTTCCACTCTACAAAAAAAGTCAAAAAAGAGCAAAAATAATGAGTTCAAAACTCTTTCTAGTCATTACAATGACTACACCTCCAACAAAACTTACTTTTTTTCCAAAGCATCCATGTATTCCTTCTTTTTCCTCCTACTTTCTTGCGCAGAAATCTAATAGTTGTTAAGAATACATCTGACGCTTAAATGCCGTTCACAACCCAAGATTATGCATAATTTCTTGCATAATTTTACCTTGTTCTTGATTTTCCGCCTAATTTTTTTCAGTGATTTTTCCTCAGCTTTTGTGAGAGGCAACCGCGTTGGAATGGGATATCCCTCTGCTAACAAAGTGCGTTTCTCTTCTTCAGTTAAGTTTAGCACACCTGTTGCTCCTTTCTATTATGATTTTAAACAAAAACAAGATTTAACAAAAATGTCAACGAAATTGAATAACAAAGCTAAAATTATATTCATGAAATAAGCGCCCTTCTCCGGTCTATACTTTAAAAGCAGTACAAACAATATTCCACAACTCATTAAGAAAATTCCATGCAGAGGCTAAATGTTTATTTTCAAAATTCCTTCCTTTTTCAAAAATATCCAAACTATTAAACCATCATAAATTTTTATCAATCTTTATAAAAACTTTTTTAAAGGAAACCTCCAGCTTCAACAGGTCTGCTGATCTCAAGAAATTAAATGGATGGCAGCGCCATACTTCACTTTTTTGAAAACTAAGTATATTGTCGATAGAATACTTTGTAATCCTAAGAATTTGATATTATAATTGTTAATAATCAAGCCAAATCACATTTAACACCAAATGACTCATTTATAGTTTATCCTAAAGCAAATTATTGAATATTTTGAAATAGAATTACTTTTTGTAAACTATTTTCTCTCCAATGAAATGTAGATTTATGCCATCCACACTTTCTCTCAAGTTTAAAGATTTGTTGCATTTCTTCGTCAATTAAAAAAAAATTAAAAAAAAAACTAGAAATTATTCCATTAAATTGAGCGTTGCTGCAACTTTTCAAAAAACAATAGTTTCCTAGTCAGTATCATTAATACCAAGTGTTGCTATATCATAATTTCCTCTTCAATGAACACTTGAGAAAACTAAGTTGTGGTCATGTCTGAATTTTATGCTCAGGGTCAAAACTATTTAAATTTATTTCGTATTTCTGATTTTAACAAAAGGTTGATACCGTAAAAATGACAAAAATACATATAAATAAAAGTAATTCCAATGTAATTTTGTTGTTTTTCTTTCCTGGAAGCGAAAATTTAAAAAAATAGAATTTTAATTCTTACTTATTGTACATATTTTCTAAAAATCTGTGCTTCAGTAAACATACTAATGGCTATTGAAAATAATGAAATTTCACTTTTATCATAATCAACGACGAATTCCAAGCCTCAGAACAGGCGAATTCGAATTTCGAATGATAATACCATGGGAATCTGTAGTGTCTTATTGCTAAGTATTTTAAATGAGACTTGATTATAGGATTTTTCAAAACAAAATTTATCTATTATTATTATTAATATTATTATTAGTTCAATGTTACCCACATGTGTTTGAAACTATCAAACTTTTCATTGAAACTGTTTTAAAACAGGACGCCATGTATTGAAAACATTGTTTTTCCACATCCGATGAAGTATAAAAGATGGGTTGATTATTTGAGAGCTTGGAAAACGAGCTTACTGGTTGGCTGCTTATGAGAGGAGTGTTGTTAGAATGTTTTGATGATGATGATGATGATGATGAACTAATTCCATTGGAAAATAAGCTTGTTCCAGGCGATGCTACCATTCGTGTTTGAGTCCCATGCTTCCTGGATGTAGATGGACAAGATAAGAGGCTGGGTGGACTAGATGGCTGCTGGGAATACTCAGGACTTAAGCTGCCTTCACTGTCACTGCTATTGCTGGATGGTGGTGTAGGGGGTAACGAAAAGCCTACGGAGACCAAATGATAAAGGAATTAATGGTGAAATTCAATTATACATCAAATCAGATGCTAAAATCCAGATTGATAATCAATCTGCAACGATAGTTTATGGTTGTAAACCACGTGGGATTGGCAAAAAAATCACTTGTTATTTAAACTCATTTCGCATTAATTACAAATTCATTAATCTTTGGTTGCAATTGTAAATTATAAATCCTGCCAAATTTTCCCCATCAATCAAAATTCTTCAAGAACTATACGAGTAATGATGATTTTTCTTTCGATTTTCTAAAGCATGTTTCATCAAACAAGAAAGACCTGGGCCAAAAGAAGATTTAAGATTAGTATATTTTTCTGAATTTATTTATCTTGATCCTTCAACCTAGCATTCAGGCTTACTTTCGCAAATAACTAAATAATGCATCTACTGCATGTACACAGCATTTATCTCAATTCAAGCAGAACTTTAGGAAAATAAATATTATTTCTGACGAGGGATTTTGAGAAGTAATTCATATTGCTTTGCTCTGTCATGGCCCGAACCTTCTGTGCACACTACTAATCCTCTAATAAAATTGTTCAATAAAATGTACACTCATATTAGATTTCTGCAGAATGCCTTCGTGCACTGGATGTTGCGAATTTAGCAATTTATTTGTATTCTGAAGTAATATCATATAATAATTACGCAAAAATACCTTGCAACTATGATTAAATTACAACCTTGATTACTGGCAGTAATATTAAAATACCGGAAACAAACATATGTGGCTTTTAAACTTAAGTTCCTATATGGATTTTCGTTAATTCGGTATCTATTTGCCTTAATCTTATTCTATGTCGCCGACTTTGGCCACGGCTGCCATTTGCTAAACTGCTCTACGAGGCCTCATTTTCATAAACAATTTTATACATACATTATTATTCACGATTTTAACTGCCTAGGCTAGACTTGAATAAATCAGGCCCAAGGCCATGCTCTATTTTTAGTGAATTTTTTTTTATTTATAAGAAATCTTGTTCGTTGCCCATAAAATTGCACTTTGTTGCTCGCATTCACGATTTCTTAAAAGGTATACGATCACTTCAAATCATAAATTATTGGAGTGAGGATAAAACCGGCCAAAACATATTGATCAATCTCTTCTGTTAGCTTTTTTTAAAGATGCACGACTGGTGAATGGAATGTTAAAGAGGTGGCCTGGATAGGGAAGTAATGGCCGGGTGACTGTGGTCAGGGCTGTCAGCGGAGCATCGTTAAATTTATTTAAATCCAGATCTTCTTGACCCGTGGTTTATTTTTCGCATGAAACGCTTCAGAATGTTGAACAGCTGAAGGCAGCAGTCAGACGATAGTGGACATATGAGCAATTTAAACATCGAAAAGTACGATAAAATACACAACTTATATTCTTATGTTGCCCCGAGCATACAGTATTTAACATTTCAACGAGACTCGAAAGTCGAAACAATTACGTATGATAGTCGGAAGAATTAAGGGAATTAAGTAATGCTCGAAGAAAATGATGGGCTCAAGACAAAAATAGCCTCAATTTGAAAACGTGCAATATCCTTAATCGCACACGGTTGTAGCACTTGGCCCAGTTACCTGCAACGCCACTGTACATTGTATTAGTCTGTGCCCTCGCGTCAATACCTGGAGGCAAACCAATTTCCCATTTAGTTTGTAACTTGGTAACTATCACAAACAATTAGTCGACCCACATTTTATCAAACGCGAGCATGGCGTTCCCAAGCAGCCATCGATCGATTTCTCAAGACTTAAAAAAAGATGCAGTTTAGCGGGGCGAAAGCCGCGTTCATTAGCATTCATGATTAATTCAAAATCCAGAAAGCGATCCGAAAAAAAACAAACACGGCCTCTTACAATATTTTTCTTGCGAAACTGGCAATTATAAGCCATAGCGGGTAATGCTTCAAACAGAACAACCCGGAATCATGGACGCCATGAGCTACTACAGTATCTCCAAAGGAGCGTGAGTGAGCTCGGCAATGACACAAGAAATGAAAATGATGGACAGGCCATGGCCATTTCTAAGGTGTTCCATTTCAACGATAGCCGGAAATGAATGAAAAATCAATGACAAATATGGGTTAAGTCAATTAGTGCGCGGAAACAATAAAAGGTTCAGAAGCAATTTGCGTTCATCCTACTTGACATTGGTGGAAGCTGCCGAAGTGCATGTTGAACATTTTTCGAAGTAATCAGTTTCTAAAAAACTGATTTCGTACGTGACTGAGAATTTTCAAAAATAATACAACAAAACAAAAAAATTCTCAATATTTAAATTTGTTTACTGATATATTTATTCAAGAACATCTAAAACCGTCGTAGGACCAACATATGGTTTATTTCATTCTGAAAAATTGTACATAGGGCCAAACTGGAAATATCATGAGTACATCAGGGCTCTTAACCCTCTGAAGCATTGCAAACCACCAGGCTGACTGAATGCAACGTTCAAATTCAAACGCTGCTTTCTACCTTTCTAGGTATTTGATCACATGTCACGGATGGATCAATTCTTGCAAGTGCTAATTTGATGAACTTTGTCGACGTTACAAATTTGTTGGTAATGACGTCGAAAGCACGTAGACCAGATGGGATTGAGCACCTGTAACGTCATCTGCAGCATGAATTCTTACAATTCTTATTGTAATGCCGACTGACACCTTTATCAGCAAAATAATGAATTTCCAATGGCTACAGTGTGCTGAAAAGGAGACTACATCACCTGCTCCAGGCTTATTTTTGTGCCAGATTTCATTTACTTTTATAAAGTTTTGAAAGGTTGTTCTTCATCGTAAGATTTATTATTTACTTAAAAATTGCGCAAAACTGATATCTGTGATCACTATCAAGCGTATGCACGAATAATGAACTACCAGACTATGTAATTTGTTCCCATCCTCCAATTGAGAACAAACTTTGGACCAGAAGTTTAGCTAGACGACCGCATGAAACATGCAATCCCAAGCATAAAATGACCTAATTATAAAACTATGTGTAACACGGAACATCTGACCCACCTGAGAGTGCATTTTCCACTTTCACTTTGGAAAACACCTGTCGGCTGTTTTTCAATGATGTTTTGGTGGCTAATACGATGGTTGGCTGCTTTAGAAGTGTGTGAGGATGCTGGACTTGGTTGCTGATGGAATGACCGCAATCGCTGCCGTTAAAAAACTGATGACTTGAGCCGATGTCGGAAAATGGAGACGAACATGATGAAAGCATTGGCTGTGGAGAACTCGGCGCTGACAATGGCTCTTGTTTCACTTGTACATCGACTGCGCTGCTCGAACAAGATGTGTTCATAGGAATGGGTGGGAAGCAGTCAGAATCCAAATCTAGAATCAAAAAGATAACGCTTTATCAAACTCGATCAATTTTATACATGGCGAAAAATAGGAACGAGGGTCATCAATTGGAAATTGGATTTTAAGATGTTCTGAACCCAGAATTCGCAGATGGACGGAACAAAAAGGATTGAATTTTAAAGCTTTCTCGCAAGGTGTGACCTTAAGAATCAATAAATCTTATCTCGAACCACTTCCGGCAAAGTCTGCACGGGCATATAACGCTCGCAATAAACGTTAAGCATCCACAAACAAGGATCCATGTTCGTACATTAGTGACGGGGGAAAAAATGCAATTTGACTTATAAGTACAGTCCATAAAAAATAAGTACACATCATGATAATTGAGTGTAAAAAAAAATTTGTGAGGATCATTCATCTGAGGGCAAATTCGTGCTTACGAGTACTCGCTGTAACATTTTTATGCGTTTTACCCTTCTTCTGTGAAGAGTAAACTACCTCACATGCAGGTTTGTATCATACTGCACTAATGGTGGTCAAAACACACTCGATCAATTTAAACGTTCTGTTTTCAGCTCTGCACGCATCATATAATTCAGCATGTATAATTAAAAACTAAGTATCGCGCTAATGTCAGGCAAATTTTTGCCATCTCAAAATTCTCCCCGAAATAAAACCAGGAAACAAACTGGCTTTCAACCCACACACGATGGGTGAATCTCTAGTTCCGAAAGTCTCGGCATTGCTACACGGACGTCACCCCATCACAGAACCAGGCAAAAATCAGATCTATTCAACGAAAGTTGAGAAAATAACGGTGTCTGAAATTCCCGAGGAATGAAAGGTAGCGTGTTTTACAGTTATTTAACTGCGCATTCAAATTTGTGTCCTATCCTATACGCCCACGAAACAAAACTTCCTGGTCATACGCACCACTTAATATGCAGTTCACAATTTTTTTTCATCTGCAATTCTGCAGTATCAGTGACACTTCAGAAACGAGCCGCACCCTCGTGACATAATTTTCAAAAATAATACTAGATGTTAATAACGCAGTCTTCTTTCTCAGTTGATTAACAGACTTTAAGGGGTGCAAAAATTCGCGCATGCACGGGCAATTTCCGAAATGAAAAGGACGCAAAAACATTGTTGGGAGCTTTGAAATTTTCAATTATTCTTCATGGGTGCACCATGAAATTTGCGAACTTAAGAATGGCCCGAAAATTACCTCATTCAATTTGAAAAGAACAAGTTACTTTTTTTTATTACGTGCCATAGAACTACGTGTTACATTAATTTAAAGCACATGTCCGTTAAGGTGGCCGGTTAATCGTTTGAAATAAACCAACCCTTTCAGTTTAAATAAAAAACAGCTCGCATGTTTGCAGCTCATTGAAATTACTCCTCTGATTATCCAGCACCGACTCACAGCCTTTTGTTTTTATTAAGGAAACATCCACAACTTCAACACTTTTTACACGACGCTACAGCATTTTAGTGCTAAGGTCAAATAACTGAAAGGGTCAATGGCTAAAAAGTTACTTTTGTAAGCAGGTGCTCAATTTGACCACACATGAAAGCAGTTTTTTGGCAGCGAAGAGTTTTTCATATGGATTATTAAAACCACCAGAACGGTTGGTGTAAATTAGTTGACATAATGAAGTAGGAAGGATAGATAATGGGGCAATACCATTTTTCATAAATTTCTAGCAGATTTTTTTAACAGCTTCTCAAAATGTTTACAAATTACTGTCTACGCCATTTATATTAATGTATATTCACTTCAGTGATCCTACATGTATATGAATGTTTCGAAATGGTTGGTACTCTTTATAGAAGAATTTTGCCAGTAAAATCCATAATGTATATCTGAGAAATATTAATAACTTGTTCAATATATTTCTTTAATTTCCATCTAAGTGAAATAAATATTAAAAGCTTTTGGGAGAATCAGGAACGTATCATTTGCGATGGTTAGTATGCAAAAGAAGTGTTGGAAAAAGTTATTCTTTCGACCAGTGCAAAAGCAGCTACACTGCACATCTCGCAGATGGAAAACGTAAATGTAGATAAAGTTCCGTCCATGGCGTCGCGTGCGCACTTACAATTTCTTTTCTCTACGCTATCTATTAAATACAGTTTATACATACAATATCATATATGAACACGTGCATGTACTGCATATAAATCCATTTTACATGTAGCATACAGGTATTCAATAATTCAACATGTTTTTACATGTAGTAAACACGGTTTTTACACGTAAATTACTTGATATTATATTTAAAACAAATGTACGCTACATGTAAAAACAAGTTTGCTACATCTAAAATACATGCATGAGACATGTAAAATGCATGTAAATAAATGTTTTACGTACCATACAGCATTTCTTGTATTTTGATGTTACATTGTATATTAGGCCTATATACAGGGTGGCCCAGAAGTCAGTGACACCCCAATTTTTTTCTTAACCGATAGAGATGTGAAAATTCTGTTTGTGTCGTTAGATAAGATGTCATGGGTGCTCTATCCATTAATGGTATTACCTAAGACAATTTTTTTCAACGAAATTGAAAGTATAATTTTTGAACCGTAACACATAGGACAAAATATCAAATTTTGAAGTTGTTACAATGTTTTGAAAATTGGGGCAAAAAACCAATTGTTAGCTGCTCTGCAGCACAAAGGTGTACTGCAGTGAGCTACGTACATGTACTTTAGTACATGACAACCTATCTAAAGACAAACAGAATTTTCACATCTCTAACAGTTAAAACAAAATTGGGGTGTCACTGACTTCTGGTCCACCCTGTAACATACATGTATACTGTACAGTATGTATAAACAGTATGTATTAAATAGCTTTGGAGCAAGAAATGCTTAGTGCGCATGCGCCACCAAACGGAACTATATCTACACTTACATTTACGTTTTCCATCTACGTCAAGCTACGACATTTCCTGAGTACGGCAATTATATATTACGCTCGTAAATATATACCAGCAATGGTACAATATCATTAACAAATTAGTTTTTTAAATAGCAAATTTTCAGCATAAATTTTAAACCATCCCTTGAAATGCGTTAGTACTTTAGCTTCGCTATTTTCGATAACCCCGCGTCATTATTTACTAATTACACAAATACTAATTAAACCCACACCTTACTCGGCCATCTTAAATTCTTCAAATTCTCAGCGCCACTCTATAAGGTACATTCAAAGGGTGTTGACACCAGAAACAGTAAAACACAAATTTCATGTATTTGTAATGTTATTTTTTTTACATATTCATGCACGGCATATGCTATACCAATGTGGATTTTCGTAAACTATTCAACATAAACCACCACCACCATTTCCCATTTTATAAGTCTGCTCTTTAATTCATGAAAAAAAACGAATAAAAAATAAGGGGGTGAGCATCAGAAAAAAAGGTGCGGTTTTGATGGTCTGCAGTGAGGAAAGGTGCCAAACCTTTAAAAAAATTCACTTTTTTATGTATTGTCAGCAGGCGCTGTAGGCATCCAAGTCAGACTATTTTCGAATTCTCGCCTTGATTTTGAACTTTAGTGAATTCGTCAGTGAATTTAATATCGTGACTTTGACCTTTTAAATTAAATGAAGTAAGAATTCATTTCCATCTCACAATAGGCCTACATAATATGGCATCACCTAAACCCTCAGAAAAAACAAACTTTCATACAAATACATGAATGGAATTTTTTTTTTAAAGAAAATAAACTCGCTATTATTATAAATAGGAAGAAACACAATGCGTGCGCGAAATAAAAGTGGCGACCTTTAGCCTTAAAATTCAAAATCTGAGGTTAAGTCAATCATCGAATGTTCTTGTACTTTTTTCACTTGACCATTATCCCAAATTATTATACTTTAGTGCATTCATGGCGATAATACGATATCCTAACCTTGAAATTATCGAATTACCTAATGGTACAATTCGTGCTGATTTCAAAGCCATTGAACCTATTAAAAATTACTTTAAATAACTCAAGGATGGATGGAAAGTAATACAATTAAAGTAATACAGTATAGTCTTAAAGTGGGTACACACCAAGGAAACTTTAAACTGAAACTTGGTTTCCGAAGCTAGAATGCAAGTTTCCAAATCGTGCGTTAATTTGCTTTCCGAATTGGTAGTTTCCAGTTCAGTTTTGTTAGTTTCCTTGGTGTGTACTTATACAGTACAGCTTAATAGTGAAATTAAGGGATCTCTTAAAGTACAGCAATATGCGCAATTGTATAGTGTGAAGACCATGAAGTTCTTTCTGTTGCATACAGTGTACAAGTGAATGTATGCAAATTGTATGCAAGCTGAATAGAAATTGAGTTGGCCAATTTGTTAAAATATTTTTTGGAAATGCCAATGGGCATTCATTCGGAGTCAATAGATCGTCACTTTTTAATACATGCTGGGTTGAGATTCATATTTGAATCTTAGCGTTGAAACGCCCTGCAGTGCTCCAAACATCACCACATTTAGTGCACATCAGTATAACATGTATCTTTCAAATAATCTAGACTTCCTGCTTGATATTTTTTTTTATTAAAAATTACTTTTGCACTAATGCTTGCTTAATTAAAACAACCATTTTTGTTTGGGATATCTTTATCTAAACACATTCATATTAACAGAGGAATGTTATCCATAATGAACTCTAAAGTATTTCCAAAATTAATGCTTAAAAATAATGATGCCCAAAAATGCTGCATCTTGTTTTGTTATCAGATTGGAGATTCAAACAGGCGTTAATTAGTGAAATAGATTATTTTTCAAGCTAATCTGCAGTCAGTTTTATTTACTGATTAGGCTCCATGAAGCATATTCCAACGAAGGCTCAATTATCAATCTTATAGTTGTGAATTAGATTTACAGTTTGCGAAACTTAACAAAATGGTTAAAGGAAGATAACATCACACTCATTGTGTATCAGGATAATGAATAATGTCTACCGTGAATCAAGAATATTTTCCGGATTTTCGTTAAAACATTGATGGAACAATACGTCAATATTTAATGGCAAACGCACAATTACTTTTCCAGAAAACTATTTTAAATGACTTCAAAAAGGGGAAGATTTTTTTGAAAAGTACTTGTAAACTCGAAATGTCTAATATGCAAGGCAATGCCCATATATAGGGAAAAAATACTACATAACTTATCTAATTATCTAAAATTTCCCAAGCATATCAACTTATTTCATGCGTCTTAATCAAGTTAAAAGTATCCTGAAATTAACAGAAGAAAAAGTATACTTTAAGAAAAGGTCAAAGATGTACAAAGATGTTTAGCGTTAAAGGAATCGAATAAAGCCGTATCTTAAACCAACGCATTTCCTTAATCCGGATATTTTGCAAGCACGTCTTCCTCGTGTGCGTGTAAACGCTGCATAAGTCAACTGTCAATTCCACATTTCATCAAGCAGAAGTTTCATAAAACCTAACAACACATGAATGCAAAGTAATGCCGCATCTAAACATCCTCTGGCAATTGTACTCGCCAAGTTGATGAAAATGAGAAGCCTCAAAAATCCTTTAAAATAAGGTTGAAGGTCACGAACAACAGGAAAGAAAAACAAAAATTGCTAACAAAAAATTATGATGGACGACGTACATGTACATTCCAACTCAACATTATCAAATTGATAATCAGATACTCATAAAATATTCTGAATATTCAGATTCATATGAAATGTCTTCAAGGTACATTGTACATGTCTTTCTCGACCTTAGTCAATTATAAATAAAAACTTAAACAAAACAGATTAATAAACAATTTTTTAAATGATCACTGAGAAGAAATTTTAAAATTAAACTTTGATGCTACAGTAGCACTAATGATAAAGCGAGGACATCATGTTTTTTTGTTAACAACACGCTTTTGTATTACAAATTATATCACAATTTCCCAAACACTGACCCAGATCTCCTAAAATAAGAGGGAAGTTTATGGCATGAAAAGCATGGTTACTCTAAAAAAGCATTCTGGTTAATTGCATAATTTTGCAGTTCTTCAAAGTACCATATAAAGAGGAGCAAAAAAAAATGCATAGGATGTCACTTTTTTGCGTTGGAGAGAAACTGTTAGAACTCCCCCTAAAAAAAACTTGGTCAACAGTCTAGTCAACATCATGAATAATTCAGCCATCCCTAAAACTAACAATAGCAATTCCCATAAAACCAGTTTCAACAAAATTAAATACAATTGAATTCAGTTAATAACTCAGTGTTCAAATTTCCCATGCTGGTAATGAAAATCCGTATGAAAAAGAAGAAAAAAAATCGAATTGGTTAAGTCAAACACTTGACAGCAGTTTCATTGGCGAGTTGTACCATACTCTGACCAGTGTAATTTGCTATTAAAACATGTTTTCGTCGACTCGTAACATTATTCACGGTGATGTAAACCGGTTGTAACCCTAGGTAAAAATTGGTAATTTCATTAAAAGCATGGGGTTTCATAAAGTGGCAAATTTAAAAATACGGATTATTAAAAAAAAAATTGCTAAAAATTGCATTAACACTTTCAGGTTGTGGGAATTTCAAATGAATTGCGAATGGCGTCCTCGAGCGCTTCTTGAAAGATGCCACTTAAATCATACATGTATAAAATAACACTTTTAGGGTTCGAATTACCAGAATTAACAACTGCGAGGTGTTATAGCAGTGGGAATCCAGGTAAGGGAACTTAAAAAGAGCATCAGTTACCTCTTGACATTCGAGCCTGGAGGCGATAATTTTTTTTTTTCAAAATGCTGAAATAGGCATAGTAGGTTAAAATACTGTATTATCTCCAGATGCTCATGACACGGCATAAAACTAATAAGTAATTAAATGTAGCTTTAACCATTCCCTATTGTTATCGTTGATTACAGCACTCTGCTATGGTCGAATGAACAAATGACATTTACCGAGAAGTCTTCAACTTTTTATTATGTATTTTTTAGGAATAATTTAATGCATGGCACGTAAGCCGAAATGCGCGAGGCAACTTTAATGTTAATCTTCCTATCTACTAGTAATTAACTAGCAAACAAATGTTTAATGAATTACTTCCGATGAAAATCATAGCGCTTCCTCGAAAGTAAATTTGGCGAAAATTGAAGTTAATTCCGTGAGTATTTGGTTCTTGAGAACTCAAAAGAAAACAAACCGGCGTTAAATGATTGTCAGGGGCGAGTTAACTTAATTAAAACCCATTTTCCTTCAATTTTCTGAGGTATTTCACCCTCTATATAAATATATTGTGGGACTGTTTCTTTCCTCTAGTCCACATCATTATTATAAAACTCGAAGAACACCTCGGCCATGGCTTTGCCTCCTATAGCATTCCGTCAGTCAAGGAAGTATTTTTTTTTACTAACAAATGTTTGTGATGGACGTTAACCCCATCTATTGCGTGTACCACTGCAGCACATCGTCAAATTAGTGTTTAACAAATCAACGTATTGCCCTATTGGAATCCATTGAGTGTTTCCATATACTGTACAGCATACAGTAGATGTCTTTCAAAATTGCATGAATAGCGCTACATTTGTAAAATGTCCAAAATTAAAATGTACGTGGGATTGGTTAAATGGCCAGAAAATTCAATGTCCTCGCTCAGCATGTTGAATCCAATATTGGATTCACGCATCATGGGATTTAAAGAACACAAAGTCAATTTAAATTCTACAAGTTCCAACACGATTCTTGCAGAACTCAGTCACCACCCTCAGTAACAATTTCATAAAAAAATAAACATACGAACAAACATGGCTTTCATCTTTATAGGCAGGTACTGTATTACTATACAACACACCTGCATAATTGAATGAACATTTCACGTGAAATTCATCGAAACAACATTTGGGCCAAAAATGCTCCAAGGACGTGCAACACGAACTAGTCATTTGCATACTTTTCAGTAATTACGTGTTAATAAGCACTGGCCGATCCTGAGACAGATAAGATAGGCATCAAATTTACAAATGAAGCAAGTTGTCGTTTTAAATAGGATAGCCTATTTCATAATGGTTCTCTTCACGAATTTACCCTGGACCGGTATGCTGCACGAGTACCTTCGAGTGCACAGGTGCCATGGCTGCAGGGTAAGGGAGATAGGAGCGCGGTCAACAGGATTTAAACAAAATCATGCACAATTCTAAGACACAAAACACAACAGAAATATTTCCACGATGTCCGAAAATAAAATGTATAAAAGCGTGAAAATTATACAGTTAAAAAAAATCAAGAGATTGTTGGAAACCATTCATAAAGCTCTCGTGCAAGGGACTTCCTATATTTCTCGTCTGCGCTATGGCAACTAATGTTTCACAACAAACAAACGAACAAAAAAAACACATTAATCTTATTTAATATGTATAAAGTGTACCGAGCTATACTGTAGCTACAGGTAGCAGATATGTTTTACATGTACAGTACTGTATGGTATATTAAGCTGATGCTTCTTATGTTACCAGCATGCAATTCATGTGATTTGATATAACACAGTACGTAAACTTCCTTACACGATATTTGATCTGGCAAATGCAAAAACATCCTCAATTAACAAGATTGGAGATTACACTAAGTTTTAATCGACAATAAAAATGGTAATTTTAATATCAAGATTCGTCATTCATGTAAATCTTAACCATAATCTTAATGATTAATCAAGTTCATAAGCAAGATTTTTGGTTGTTGGAAGCATTTATTAGGCATGCAACTACAGTATTTGTTGTTGATGCATTCAAATGCATACATGAAACACTGCATTCATTATTCACATACGTGTAAATTAAATTATTTGAACAGTGGTGTTTCATTTCAACATTGTTTGTCTGATGGCTTGTTGAATTTCGTATTCCTTGCTACAACCATGATTGGAATCTTGTCAACTGCCATCTAAAAGTAGCCGAAAACCAATTCTTCTAACCAGTTCTCTCGCGTGCCGACATTTAAAAATGTGTATGCAAACTGAATTCTTCAAATGTACTGTATAATTAAACCTACAAGAAAGTTGAAGTTCAATCTCCGGTTTTACACAGGCATTTTTTTAACCCAATTGTAAAACAGTGGCAATAAATTACCATAACTGAGTTCGCTGACAGTGAAAGTTATTTTTGCCCCATTATACTTTCCCTGTGCTTTTTTTTTCTTATTGGGACATTCATGGCTCAAGAAATTTATCCGTGAGTTAACAATCAGAAATATTCAAAACATGGAATCACAGGTTTACGTGTACATGTATTTCAACGCAATAAGATTTTTACATAAGTAAATGTTATTCTATATACATGTATTTACAGTACAGTATATACAGTACAATAAGTATCGTTTTGATTTCATGCAATATTTTTCAAGAGCTTTCCATTTCTTCCATTAGTGCCTACCACCTCCACTAAAATAAATATCATGCTTCTACATCTCATAAATTACATACATTTATTCATGTAGGCCTACCTTTAATCATGCAGTGTTACATTTTATCCAATTATCTAAAATTTAAATTTTAGTTTTAAGAGTAACGTTACATGATTTTTCATCACCCTATATATCTCAGTGGGCTGTAAAACCCCCCGGAACCACGCATTTTCCCCAATTTGTTAGAAAGGTCGAAATCCATTATCAAAGGTGTGGGGGGAAAGGGTTAGCGAATGCTAAGTGCAACGGACCTTGAAGGTAATGAAATTTTGGAGGTCCTTTTTTTTCTCTCCAAAGATTGAACGTCATCATGGGACTGCTTTTATTGCATAAGTTGCCTTAGCTGGGTGAATGTTCTTTGGGGAATGTGGTTGTGCCGGCAAGATTGTAATTGGGGAATGAACTTTTCAATGAATGGCTACCAAGGGGTGGTTAACCTGCTTACCTGAGAGCTTTTTAAAGTGGCTGCTCATCCTTTCTTTCGGGTTTTTTTATTCCTGGATTTTTTCTTACAAAACACTGAGATAGTAAACCGTTTGCACAAAAAAAATGCAGCCAAAATACAAATTTGAAGTTAATAATGTCTCTCAAATGATCGTGCGTACAAAAAAAAATAAAAAAATACCATTGGATAGCAGCTTTTTTAGGAAGCTCGCAAAAATACCTCTGAAACGTGTGGGGGGTATACTGTATGGAATATAAAAAAAAATTCACAAAAGTGCGCGATGATGAAAATAAGGAAACATTGCGCCAATATTGTTTGCTGAATTTTACATTATACACAGACACCTGCATTCAGGGGTGGTTTTACGGCAGAAATTCATTTATCAATATAAGATATTCAGGTTTACAGGCGGCATTAATTCTGTCCAGATGGCGATGAAGTATGCACTTTTTGCACTGGCAAATATTTATTAAACTCGTAAATTTCAAAATAAGGGGGCATTTCCCACAATTTATATCAACTTCATAGCGACAGCTGAAAAATGCATTCATTTTTAAAATAAAACTATATACTGTACATGTACATATGAATACGAATGAAAGTAAACACGAAATTTTGCTGAATGGGGATTTGCACTAAAATTATAAAATATTACATGTATTATGAGCTGATCTTGGGAATCCCATGCAGGTGATGTTTAATGGCGTTAGATAATTAGGGTGATCACAAAATTTTCGTTTTCAATTTCCCTGACTTTTCCCTGACCAAAACATACTCGTTAATCCATATCAATTTTTTTTTGTCATAATGAAAAATAAAATAACAATTGCAATGAAAAGCTTGGCAAAACACTAGATTTTGTTACAAGTCTAGCTGAAGAGGATTGGGGATAGAGCTGCTAGCAGACTGAGTGCACGGATGGTATTAAATTTGCTTTTATTTGGGAAACTTTCCCTGACCACTTTTTTCCCCCTGACTTCTCTGATCAGTGGCCACCGTTATAATGCCATGAAGGAATGACGGTATTCGTTTACAAACTATATATATATAACAGCATCATCCTAAATATTTACAAAATATATGATACCAGATCACTGAAGAATTACAAAATAAGCTAATAACCTTATACATGTAGTTATCTGAAAATCAAACTGCATGACAAATAGGGTCATGAAGGGTATACAGATAAAACTTTTTACATGTATATTTAAACTACTTATGTTTTGCCTCGGATATTTTGATAACAAAAAACACTCATTTTTTTTTCTGCCTTTTATCTAAATTTCAAGGTAGAAATTAAATTTACAATAAATAAAGGAGAACAATATAAAATAACGTCATCTTATCTTAAAGGACAGGTTTTTTTTTGCGCGCTTGGCTTTCAAGACATCGCATATTTTTACAAAGATAAACAATAGGATTGTCATTAAAAATTCCTCAAAAACTCCTTTCTTTCTTCTCGGAACGAGAAAAAAAATTCTAAAAAAACAGTTAGCTTAAGGCTACTGCACTAACATAACTTTTTTTAACAAATAATGCATGCGGGTAGACCTTTACATGCAAATAATCTGAAATAATATCAAAGCAGGATGGCGGTCGTGTGTTCAACTTGAAAAACGAGAATGTCAAGTCCAAGGGAACATCATTAACGTCAAAATGTAGCCAAGGATGCCACCTTTTAAAAGCAATAGCACTCGATATACAGTATATAACGGATCGCATCATACTTAGCAAATTGGTGTGGTTTTGTCAACATGACAAAACCATCTTCGAAATTTAAAAGGAAATGGGTAATCACGATAAAGTTTTACTGATAATAGATTACATTTAACAAATCATGGAGAAACATTATGTGACCTAAAGCTTGTGGAATGTGTAAATGTTCCAGGTGTCAGATTTAAAAAAAAATGTGTTTAAATCGCAAAGGTGGACACTTTAATTATAATCTTTAAAAAAATATAGCATATCTCAAAAAGTTTTACAAAAAGAAATATTAAAAAAATGAAAGAAATACAGCAAATTTCAAGCTTCTAATTTCCCCAATTTTAGCGTGTGACATTAAATGAAGTTATATCTGAAAAATCATACTCGAATAAATTGTTAGAACCGAAGTTAAATATTTTGAAAGCATGACCTCAATCACTTGTTTTAGCCAAATAAATCCACAAACCGAGTAAACAAATATTTCTTCTTGGGTAGAATGGATGGCGCTCTCACCTCGGATTAACAAACACCAATGACAGGACATTTTTTGCACAATAACAACAAAATAAGCCGACAGGCGGATTTAAAATTCAAATTCCTTGCGCAGGGCATCGTGTCTGTGTTTATGAATACTTTTGTTTGCATTTCACTTCTACTGTATGCGTCGAGCATGCGAGCTGGTATGAAACGCAAGATCAGGATTGCATATTAAAGATGGCATTTAAAGATAGATTAATGCGAGGCGTATATTATCAAAGAAAGGGTTACACCATTCATCGGAAAACATGCTCTAACATTACACGATTTTGACCGCAAACGAAACGTATATAAGAATGAACTCTCAAGCTGCAAGAGGTACATCAGATAACATCCATTTGTTATAATTTGAATAGAGCCTGTTTTATCCGGGAACACATTTAAAATTGTTTCAAGCTTGATTTTCAAGCCATGATTGAATTTAGAAATGCTTTCGAGTTAAGCTGAAAAAAGTCGACTATAAGTTATGATTTAAATCCAAAAGCTCCGACTATAGCCACGAAGAATGTCATTGTTATACCACGTGAATCTATAGATGTGATCTAAACTAGCTATAGAAGAGGACCATTTTCCATACCTGCACTCTATACACTTTTAGCACAGAATGAAGATCGGCCATGATGCTTTTCATGAGAATTTTAGATGAAATCTGATGTGCCATATTCGCCACCAACTGACAGGTTGCGAACTATAAACATTCATGAAGCTCAATTATGGTGAGAAACGTCCAAGTGCCCATAGTTCGTAGCCTTCTATAAGTTTATAGGCACTATAGCTTTGATCGAGTCACATAATAGGGGAGCTCAAAAATGTGCTGGGACACCAGCAGTTGTGGCAGTAGCTTGTGGTAGTCAATAGGAATGCCGAATTTTGTGCGACCTATATGAAAACGCACCTACAGGCATTCCTATTGGCTGCCCCCTAGCTACTGCCACAACTGCTAGTGTCCCAGCACACTTTTGAGTTCTCCTACTGTATAGGTCTCTCTCGCTTCTCAAAAAGAGTGGTAAAACAGCTTTGGAAATTTGCACATGAGTTAAAAGAAAGGTTCGCAGGGTACTAGGAGGTAACGTTTTTCTCAACAACTGAGCAAACTTGCAAAAATTAAATATGCGTTATCATTAGATGGTTTCAGAGTATTGCAAAAGAATAAGTTCTTGAGACTGTTAATAACAACGGACCTTAGTCCCTGCTACAAAGGGTGGACGATTTCTTTGTTGAAGTATTGTCTGAATTAAGGGTGTAATATTCAAGGAAACTGCAAAAATACAACTACACGCATACAGTATTTTAAAATAAATTTTTATAATACACAGGGCTCCCCCAGAAATTTCCTTTCAAACTTCCCTGACTTTTCCAGGTTTCACAAAAATTTCCCTGACCAATGACAACGTGAAAAATTGACATTTTCCAAAATTGACACTGGAAAAACGACAATTTTGAAAATTAACATAGAATTTTTTTAAAAAAAACTTTAAAAAAATTGTATGAAAATTTTTTAAAGTGGGAAATTTTGCAATTTTGAAATCGGAAAATGTGGAAAACTTGTACTCGGAAAACCAAGAGAATTTTGAAAATTTGTAAACGGAAAACGTGAACAATTTTGCTAAATTATACTCGGAAAACGTGGACAATTGTGTAAATTTGAACATGGAGAACGTGGAACATTCTGCAAATCTGTACTCCGAAAATGTGGAAAATTTTTGCAAATTTCTACTCGGAAAATGGGCCCTGAGCTAACCTTGTAGAAGTATTAATTTTAAATCGCCATGACTGCGTTGAATTTCCCTGATTTTTTCAAGATAAACCATTCTTCCCTGACTTTTCCAGGCCATTTTCAACTTCCCTGACTATTCCAGGTTTTCCAGGTCTGGGGGAACCCTGCTACATTTTAGCTTCATTAATTTTAGCGATGCTAATTAATGAGACACCAAATCAATGACCGTTTACCGCCAAATGCCTTTGTGTGTGTCCGTCATCTTATAAAATTAATGCAGATTCAACATGAACAGGCCGTACATAAAGTACAAAGACTATAAGAATGATTTTTTAAGGAATCCATATGTTTTCCTCATTCAACGCTAGCTGAAGCCTGAACACGTGGGCTTATTGTCTACATGCATTTCAAAACTATCATCAAGTATGACAGGAGCGGTTCAAATTGGACAACGAATTAACGAATTTTCATGCCCCGCAGTGCAGAACAGAACAAAAACGATGTAGCCAATAAACTTAAAAACAATATTAATAATTCGCATCCATGTGTTATATTCGTTAGACTCATCTTGGAATTCAATTATATACAAGTTTTTTTACTACAGCGTGTTAATTCTAATTGCCAGCTAAAGGGATTCTCTTAATTCGGCTTAAAACTCCAAGCAGCATATCTTAACAAAAGAAGTGGGATTAAGGACAACAAAATTTGAAAGCGTCCTCGAACTTTCGTTGCGATTTATGATGATCACGAGCAATAAATTCAACTTGATTTGTCAATAAGAAGCAGCGAGACGGAACTATTTTACGAAGGTATGTGATACGAGCTAGCCATGGTGCCTAGAAAACTGCGAGGAGAACAAAACGAAAAGGGTTGCCAACCATTCTTCAATATGGTATCAGCCAAGGTGATTATCCAGGTATTAAGGAGGTCATTAACTCGTACATAACACTAACCGTTGGCTGACAATGGATGCGTCTTGAGGAATAAAAAAATGAATACAAAAAACAAGTCTACCAGTATTCATTCGCAAGGCCACCATTGAAATCAAAAATGCATCTTTGTCTCGGCATTACATGAACAAGGTCGAGGATCGAACAAATTTAGCATACCCCAAACCACAGTATATACAGCATCCACAACCTCGAAAAATATTTGCCAACCGCACTCTTGTACTGTAATATATATATATATTTTTTGCTGTTATAAAGAGCAATCGTATCAATGACAAGTTAATTTTTATCAAAAGTGTAAATTTCTCCTGATGTTAAAAGAAATGTATGGATAATGGTAATGATGCGTACGTGTTAAAAAGTGTTTCCTTTTCCCAGCGTTTTTTCTTACATTTGTGGTGGAATGTTTGATAAACATTGGTCAACAGTTTATTGTATTAAATTACACAATTAATGGCGTTTCAATTGTCAATTTTACCGTTGATGAGCCATGGTTGACTTTGTACACAATTATTTATAAATTAGCTGATGTTTGCCATACGAAGTGTGTGAGAAGTGTGAGAAAAAATAAATAAAAACGCTGAAATTGTTGGATGCTCACATAATTGGTGCGGTATATTTTGAAAAATTAAAATAAAATATCTGATGTTTTGAAAAAAACGGCCAAGTTGTACATGCTTATTTGTTAAAAACAAGTATTCAAAATGAAATCAACATCGAAACATCCACAATCAAACTAAAAAACCGACTAGAATAACCCTGAAGAGGCCACCCAAGCATACTTCCTAAGATTTAATCATCAAATTCCAAAAGCTGTAGTATCTTATTTTGAAGAATACTTAATATGCAGGTACATATAATGAAAAATGGCAAGTTTTTCAACGATCCAGCCGAATCTCCAGCCATTCAAGCAAAGATCCAAGCTGGCGAGTTAGCAAATTGCACCATTCTCATATTGAAGTAATCAATGATTGAAACCGGTTTTAATTAGCAACAACAATGATGCGAGTAAGCAGAACGAGGCCTGTTTAGATGGCCGAATACGCTTACTGGAGAATGGAGCATTGAAAAGGAGTGTAATAACTTGCATTTCAGCGCGTACTCAAGCATGAACACGCGGCAACAACCTCTAGCATTCACTAATCGTAAAACCTTTGGGCACTTCTCGGGGTGATTCAAAACGCAACCGTTGATGCTAAATGCCAAAAAAACGGTTACTTATCAATATATTAACGTGATTGTGCGAGCAATTAAAGTCCACAAATGGGTGCACTTAAGAAAGGAAAAAATGAATGAAAAGTCCAATAAGACGCAATTAAAGTTAAATGACAGTCTTAATTGTTGCTAAAGTTAAAGAACTCTTAAATGGTTAAGCTATAGTTTTCACTGATCATACGCATTGTATCGGATGATATACAAGTTGTACACGTTAGTTTATATGTGTCGTTGCTTAGATCGAAGGATTTTAAAACTGGCAGGAAATATTAGTAAACCTAATCAATGTGAATATCAAGTTCGGTGATATTATTGACACTGATAGAATTTTTCAGATTAATTACCACAATGGCATATTATAGTTTCGAACAGGGTAATTCCGTGAAATGAGATCCAACAAACAATTCTGTTGAAATGGAGCAGAGAATGGAGTGCAATTAGAGCACTCTGAATTGTGTAGAAAAATAAAGAAAATACATAGGCTACACACGAGGAGATAAAAAAAATGGAAAAAAAAACCTACAAGCTGCACAGTACATGTACAACAACTATTGATATTTAAATCGTTGACATGCGAAAACAAGTTTAACAACGTTAAATTAGGTCGGGTCGACATGACTGTCTAGAAAAACATTCATTTCGATGCAAAATTCGAAACTTTTATACGCACTAGAGCATCGTTAATCCGAACTCGATAGTCGCGAAGTACGTTTAGATTATCTATTTTCGGATCAAGCATGCATTAAACCTGCAATTTCATGCAAAAGAAATAATTTGAATGAAACAAATCGGAGTTTGGAAATATCGAAGCTTAAATAAAGTTTGAGTTACAGTAAAAACTCGATTTTACGATAAATACGAAAAATAAAGATGGTGAAACGGAAGAAGATTCAAGATTTTTTTAAACCTGCTCAACAAAAGTGATATACATGAACATGTAATGTGATAAAACACTTAGGAAACTTAATTGACATGTTTCCTGTTTTTTTTTTAATTGGTTTTCTATTGTTTTGAATGTCAAACTAGATTCTCTGAAATTTTCGATTTTATGAAACACCCCCGGCATCAATTAGGTCATAAAATCGAGTTTTAACTGTATGTGCAAACTTTGAAATAATCCAGACATATATCGTTGAACGAGTGATGATTTGCCTATACACTATATTACTTTTGATATTTTCAACACAGCGCAATAGTACATAAAGTGCATAAAGTTCGATTGATGTTAACTTCTATATCCCCCTGTATATCGCAGATCTAGAATCATTAACTACAGTGTATATCATCGTTTGCAACAGAAAAGAAGCATATAGTCACCGCGCAGCTAGCAAAGGGTACAATGGCATCTCCATTTTCTAACCATGAGTGAAGTACATGTAGGTGGCACTATAGGCCCGGTCTCTCCCATGCACCAGAGATGATCTAAATGGGCATCAGACCAGAAAGTGCAGACTAAGTTTTGATCAACATTCGAGTGGCATGAACTATTTTATTCGCATTCAAAAAGCGTCACTTTTTTGTAGGTTTCTGTCTGCCACCTTGCGGTGTTGGAAAAGGAGGACGGCAAAAGCTGGACTGGGACATTTGATGAGCCAAGTTACAAATGATCTGTCATAAAACAACCGCTTATAATGAGACCATAAGACACGACATTGGCGAAAACCCTACGGGAGATCAAAGGCTGCTAGACCGGTCTAGCGAACTAATTTATATACAATGTAAGCATCCAAGATGCTTAAAATCATGTTACTCGCGCGTCATACAATTCATTATACCTGAACTTAAATTGGTGGGAATGAAAAATGAGGCGGAAAAAATTGCATCGTTTGACGATTCGAGGCATTTGTTGATAATTAGAAGGATAACAATCAAGAATTGTTTTAATTTGGCAAACGATATAGTGCCAGATGCTGCCACTGAAAGTAGTTTGTGGTACCAACGAAATTAATTATTGCATTTTGAATAAAATCATGCACTGTGAGACCATACGAGCTCGTACGTGACTAATTTTAACCTGGCCATAAAAAATTAAAATTAGACATGCACAGGGTGAGGACAACTGGTCCTAAATTTTTGCAAAATAGTATAGGCTCCTACTTAGGAATCTAAGAAACAAATTCTAAATATATTTGATGAATGCTTTCTAAATGTATGGATTTCTCAAGGAAATTTTTTTATTCGGAATGGTAAAGGCTTCAAATGGATCTTCAATCAAGGTAATTTCCGCAATTAAGTTGACACGTAATATTCCGATATAATGTCCAACGGATTAATATTGCATGATATACATGTAGTATACTCAAACATAAGCTACAGTATATACTGTACGTATATCGAGCTTTACCAAATTTAAGTCTCGTCTATAGTCTCGTCGTTGCGCTTCAATTAGTTTAAGAGCTTATGTCTGGTAACCCCTAACATCTCCGCTATAAAACAAGTAAGTAAATGAAAGGAGCTACGAACTTCAATCACATGCTTTCCTACGCTATCATTCGTTAAAAAATGCAGGTATAGTCTGAAGAATATAGCCTTTTATAAAATGTAAAAAGTTAGTTAATTGGCATATACAAAAAAAGTTATAGGCCTACTATAGCTACAACTTTAGTTAAAAATTTTAAAAATTGTTTTATTATTTCATTTTAGTTCGAATGTCGAGTTGTATAACGGTCAGTTGTTACTTCCATTTTTGCCCATTTGTGCGTTCGAAATCACAGATATGAAACTTCCGTTTCCGTTCAAACTATCTTATTCGATCAACTATAGAGCCCCCTTCTTGGTAATACCATCCATGGAACCCAAGTGGCACTCAATTTAAGATGGTGCCAGTATACCAGTTCATGCACTTTGACTTTTCATAGAATGAAAGTAACGATAAATTAATTATATTGGTCTGTGCAGGTGTATTGATAGTTAATCCTGATGTTTAATGTACAATCACAAGCATTTTTATTGAATTTGTTTCTTTTAACATGTTATTAACAAATGCTATTTTTGGAACTATAGTTGTATAAACTTTCGATAATTTTCAGATTATAATTAATAAAGAACATGATGACACGGAATGAAACTTCAAAATGACATAGTTGGCGCAATGATTGTTAAGTCACGAGTCAATAGAAATAGTATACATGCATATATAGAACAGGAAGCCTATAATTTTCGATGACAACGAACTACAAAATAAAAAAAAACAATGTGTCGCCGAATTATAAAGCAGTAAATACTGAAAAATCAAACCAGTCCTACAGGTGGCCTTGGTTTAAAAAAAGCATCATCAGCCAACCACAGCGGACAATGATATTTTATTGCAGTGGAGCATTCACAAATATCGAGCACCCATGAAATACAAAAATAAATATGTAGTAATATCCGGTTAGCACAGACCTAGACCCATAACTAAAATAATTCTTGAGGGAGAGGGGCGAATATTGCATGGTTTCAAATACAATGGGAAAATAATAACAGCAAATCTTCCTTACCATTTCCAAAATTTTCCAATTTGAATTTATCGATTATGTGGATGCTCATTGGTGAACCTGGCATATCATCGTTGGCTGCAGAGAGGGAATAACTATGTTCGGACTGAATCCTCGGTGATTGGGCAGCATCGGTTATCATTCTGTCATTTAGAATAACAGGTTGATTATCTAAAAGGTTCGCCCAGTCTGGTTCAGAATTAAAAGCATCGGCCATAGGCTGAAAAACAAAAAGAAACTTCAGTCAATATCGGGATGGAAACAGCTCTTAAAACGAACAAGTTTTTAATCCTCAGATCATTGCATTTATTTTTAAGTGATTCTAACGAAATCTTAACAGTGTCTCAGTGTCCGCAGCGTTGATTTTCGTAATGAGTTAGAACTATTTATAACCAAGCGATTGATGACTACATACTGTACTGTAAAAATACACTGGATATACAAGAACATTGTGCAAAGTCCAATTCACTGTCGTGTCAAGTGCAATCTCTGAGGATGAAACGAAACTGCTGACTGCAGTGCTGAGAAATAAAGAAGAATATTTTTTATTCAAATGTAATCCTGAACCTTTTGTTAATTTTTTTTTCAGTGCAGTCGGGAGTTTATTAATAGTCCGAGCTTATAAAAATGCCAAGAGTTACGCTTCATTGTTACGAATTTTCTATTTTTATCGATGTCGTTGTTTCCATTTTAGTTACCGCAAAAGCATATCTGAGTTTATTAATGCAAATATGCATCATCATCTGAGTCAATAAATTTCATTTTTATTTCGTAGATTTTTTTTAAAAAAAGTGGATTTCTTACTACTCTTATAAACTCTTAAAATCTCTGAAATGACAACATGCAACACGAGTCAATAATCCATATTTGGCAGTAGTTATGGGTTATTATAACAAGTACAGTACTTATAAAACATGCACAGATATCGGGCTAGTTAAAAAATCATTGTGAAATAAGGCTACTTTACATTTAAAGTGCTCGCCTGCGCGTGTATTTGCAAACCGTATCCAAAGTTTACAAACAACAGGAACACCGTACAATTTTTAACCTGTATTGAAATACATGTACTTTAAAAATATTACATTGGAGAACATTTTTCACATAAATAAGTTGCATGCATGTAAATGTTATACAGATCGATACGCCCATCCCATAATTATAGACTATATACTTGTACATGTACCACCAATCGATGTACTGTACGTGCATGCTATGTTGCAAACTGGAGTCTTATCACAGTATATAGTTTGCCAATTTCAACGCACGATTTTTACATAAAATTATTTTTATTTACAAAGCTTGTTTATGTTATTTTATCTGCATGCAGTGAATCTGAAAATTCGATTGTCGCAGCGCATTGTTTATAGCGGTTTAATGATGCCTGATATCTTAGCACATGGTTTTGTACAGATATCAGAAAATTTACATTGTAAATGCCACCTGGTGTAGAATGAATCAGTGCATGACTATTTCCACAAAAACCCTGATTTCACCACAGCCATCGTTTTTGTTTTTCAAGTCGGAGCAGAAGAAAAATAAAATGTACAGTATGCCACAAAAAACTTTATGATAACATAGAATTAAACAGAGCTATAAGGCTCGTAAGAATCTAATTTTCCTCCTGAAAACATTTTTCAGGCAAGCTACTGAATCTTGTTAGTCAACAGTATGCTTTTTTATTATTCGCAAAAAGATATAATACCGGACGATTAATCTTACAAATATTTAATGGATGATAGGTCTAATTGAGGAAATAAGCATGGTTGTACAAAACAATGCTCGCATGCCTGTAACAAAACATTGGTTTCCCTAAAATAATGCTGCCATTTGTTGCATCCAAAATGATGATGAACTTTAAATCGACATTAGCAAGGAATTGACACGAACAAAAACTTGCAAACTGGCATCATTTTTTTTTTGTCATATGCACGTACACAATTATTTGCGATAGACAGTAGGCCTACATTGCCTACATCATCCAAATGGCATGAGAAAAACTTGATTGTGTACAATAATTATAGGGGTACTCAGACGTTTTTACGTTGGCAGTCGTGCAGTTATGCGTGCAACATGAAGGTAGTGCTGTTGGTATAATTGGTACAACGCCGAATTTGTAACCCAATGAGGATTATATCTACGAAATACACGTCTTGCACAGATCAATGTTCAACATATACACTATAACTAGATGTATTAGCTGTGTAACATTATACCACACCTCCCCACGTAACATTACTCAGTTACACCAACATCCAAGTAATGTTATATCGACGTCACCTACAGTATACATTGCAGGCTGAGGCTGATATGCGTTTATTTGGTTTAAAAGCCGTATACTGCCGACAGCAGAAGAAATGGCGTAAAACATTAAAAAAAATATATACTGTATGTTGGTTATAGTCTTCCAGCAAAGCGTCTGTCAGACTGATGCTTATTTGTCATTTCATCACAACTTGGAAGTATAATGACAACGATATATACAACTCACTGCACTCAGTTTGACGTCATCTTTCGTTATACATATACTGTATACCTAAAATTTAGCGATAAATAAGATACTTCTTTAAGGAGGAGCTATGTGAATTCAATGTTCAATTCAACAGATATTTATTTCAAGATCAGCATGCCATTCTTGAATTAAATGCATGCACAACAATTAAGTAAAAGCATGAAATACTTATTTTGAAAAATACTACACTACCTGCAGAAGGCGTACGATATACAGTATATAGGCCTATACATTGCATATATCGTTTGAAATTTGCAAGTTCAATATAAAAGGACACAACTACCAATTCGACCCTGAATTGAGAAGTTACACTGTATATAATGTAGAACGCAAAGGTGAAGGTTGAACAAAGCTTAGCGTAACATGAAACTGTTCGAACCGCGGTATTACAGTAAATTTGTCAAGTTGTACATTTAGGCATATGTTCTTCAGCCAAAAAAGAAACCTTGATGTATATTTCCTAGTGCCTCGTGCCACAGAACAAAGGTCAAAAAGGGCTGATGGTAATTCTACGATTCTTATATCCTTATACTTGTATGTATTGTACACAGAAAACTGTTCAATTAAACAGTACTTCAGCATATGCATACCTATCCATTCAAACGGAAGTCTGTAACCCATGTACTGTATACCTTTGTGAATAGCAATAATGCGAGTAAATTTGTGAATCAAAACATGCTTTAAAAAAATTAAAAACTATATGCAATAAACTTTAATGAAAGGGTATACTCAGCTGATATAAAAATAAAATTCCCCAATTTAAAAACTCTTTAATCAGCATTTCGTTTACGGTTCAGAGCAGTTCAAGTCAAAATTAAACAAGGAGGAATGAGACGTTCCATTTCACGTGCGTTCTTTTAACTTCTTTTAAATTATCTCCATGTTCACTAATCATTTCGTTCAAACAACTTAAAAATTAATAGCGATAAAATAACTATGTATACAGAGAATTCAGGTGAATGGTCCATTTTAAAATTACGTTATACAGTATATCAGTATAGGCCTGCAGGTGCATCAACATGCATGTTTTCATAAGATGCTAAAATGCTTAAATAAAAATAGTTCCTGAAGAGTTTGTCAGCATAAAAATTTATATTATTCTCCATTTGGAAAAAAACATCAGTGCACGCAAAACGTAAATACATGTATACGCAAATATACAGAGAGAAAATGCAGTAATGCAGTGACTATATAGTAATTTAACGCACTTCAGCGGCCGGGTCACAAAATGAGAACAAAAAAAATATTTATTTTTTGAATATACCACAATAAAACGCAAACCCAAGCATGTTCCTCAATAAATATGCTAAGTAAAATCCACATTTATTTGAGTAAAAAATTGAATCGAAAAATGTGCGCGGCTCTTATGACAGATAAAGACCCTCCCTATAAGGAATGGCACACGAATGCCACCCTATTACATAACAATACAATAATTTCAAAATCTGGGATTAATCTAGTTCCTGGGGTAACACAAATGCCGCAGGTTCCATTCAAGTTCCGCATATCCAAATTTGTTTCGCTATTAGCATACCTGCATTATTTTTAACTGGATCATATAAGAGTACAGGTTTCGAGTATTAAAAATGCAATTATTTAGAACTCACCTCCATTGTTTACTATTCAACCAGGTCATTGTGCATATTTAATTTTTAATAAGCCTCACTGTCAAGTCGATTGCACAAAAGCGCAATTTCCATGCGCCGAAATAGGGTCATTAGGTTCTTACCTTTGCGTAATTAATTTATACAGGTAACAGCTCGGAATTATCAACACCATGCATGCATGCATACTGTACAATAAGAAAAGCTCATAGAACCCAATTTTTTTTTAATCCAAAGACTTCTTTTGTATCACTTCGGAGGATAATCATTGAGATATACCGTATAATACACGTTCGAACGTGCATTACATAATAAAGGTGTCGTTAGTATAGATCTCGTTTTTTAGGTTAATGGTACCAGTGCCAATACCATTACACACTTGAAAACAATTATAATTCTAAGAGTTAATTACAATTTTAATACTGTCACGTTGCCATTAAAAAGATTACCGAGTACAATAGACAATGCTGTGAAAATGGCTTCTTTTTCATTCAAAACCGATTTCTTTCGGTTCATTTGCAGCGCAGACCTTTTTTCAGAGCGAGCAAATTCACCGATGATACAGGAATATGCTTTCATGAAAACTGGGTTGCTAGCTCACAAACTAATAAACGATACCAAAAAACGCACATCATAAAGCTTTCAGAAATTCGAAATACAGTCAGCCTTCCAGATCTTGATACGGCAGGCTGACTGTTAAATATTTTCAAGAAAGGTTTCGAATTGTATAATAGCCTTGGTAAGTACATGTACATGTATAGTAATCACGAATTATTGATAAATATCCTCTCTCGTAATGGCCATTTAAAGTTTGCGTGAAAAACACGAGTTTGTAAGAATAGCTCGAGTCTTAGTCTGATGCATAGACAATTGGATAAGATACAATGCCGCAAGTGTAAAGAAGATTTACAGATTTTATTTCAGGCCATGTCATCCATGCACTGTCTATAGGTAGGAGCACATTGAGCTTGTTTCCAGTCGCTTGAATGCAGTGCCGCTTAGTGGTATTGCAGACCACTAAGCGGCACTGCTTTCAAGCGACTGGAAACAAGCTCAATGTGCTCCTACCCTATACCTTGCAATGTCAACAATCAGCATGATAAAAAATATCGTAATGCTTTGAACAACGATTTCAAAATCTTGCAGATGTTTGACATCTGTAAAACACTATGCAGATGGCAAACAACGATCCTGTATTTCTGAATTGCACTTGTCAGATCACATACAGTGTACGAGTATCTCTCTAATGATCAAAACAGGAACTGTAACTGAGAGCCCGGAATTAAGCAAACAAGTGTTTCGCTTAATTCCGGGCTCTCGGTTTACACGTTGTCAGACATGTACTTTTCAGATGCACTGCCGTCGTTGCCATAGCTAAAATGTCTATACTGCAAATTCTGTATCTTGATCTTCCCACGGCATCAACGGGTAAGTTGAAGTCGCAACAACAGAAAGATAAGCTTAATTTACGGCTTTAAATCAAACCAGCCTATACCAGTAAAAACATTTATTATATCATTGTTTGAGATTCTCAGAAATTACTAGAGCAAATTTGGTTAAGTTTAGTGTCGTATCAGCCATTTAGCATGTGGTATTTTAAATCATGTACTTTAATTAAGCTATTAAGACACTTTACCATACATGCACATGGGCTGAAAACTTTGATCGCCAGAACTTATGAGCTGCTCAGCAGGCCGATGCCCTGAAATAAGTCAAGGTTATTCACAAAGAAGTGTTGTTAATTCAAGCACAATTTAGAATGGCGCTAGTATACATGAACATGTACATGAAATGCGTGGTTTTCATCAAACCATTATAACTTTTATTATTATTATTATTATTATTATTATCATTTAAAAAGCAGAGGAGTTCAAAATACATTATGTGCGTGCTATAACTAAAACAATTTGTATTTTATTGTTTATGGTGTTTAAAGGGTAATCAATAGCCACTCGAAGCGTATGCTGCATCATTATTGATTATTAATAATTGATTCTCATATATTTCATCCTATAAATTAATTTCATTGCAGCATTCTTTTAACCTCGGGCTAATTTCAATTGAATATACTACATGTACTGTATATACATGTACAATACTGTACATGCTGTGGTAAAAGAACCAACCGTATTCCATTTCAAATATACCGGTACAAGAATATGGTTTCCTTGTGACGTCATTGTTTACATTTTTGAAGTATTCACCGACCGCCCCTATTTTTACAACATTGGTAATCCCGGATGGAAATGTAAATAAACGCCATCTAGTTATGACGATGCAAAACAAGGAAACCTACACTCAAAATAAAAAAACATTTATTGCTCTTTCTCATTTTATATCACAGTTCTCCTATAAGGCAGAAAAGGTAAATTTATGCACGCAGTTTCAATTTCTAAATAGTATTTATTTAAAAATTGAAACTGCAAGGTAAGAAATTCTCTAAGGCAAGTTAACTTCTTAAAGAAGTACATCATGTATTTCCTTTAAATCGTGAAAGAATGATATAAGAATATTTTCCGACAGTATGGGAACAATTAACAAAGGCTAGGAAAATTTGGTACACAAATACTTGAAGTGCCAAATTTGATTTAATTTTTCAAGAGACTTACAACTGATGTCAACAACCTCAGTTTATGAATTTATGCATAGATATTTATGTTCGCCAAGCCTTCTTCGCATGTCGCACTTTAGCAATATCCTTGGAAGTTATGCATGCATATTTTATATCAACAAACTAACTTGTTTAAACATTCTGAAAAATCAGGCTCGTAGTGCCTTATAAATTTTGAATATACATGTATGGTGCCCAGTTGTATGTCGATAATTCTAGCCAATGATCAAATTAATCAGCCCTCGAACATTTAGACCTCTTAGATTTGTATCAACAAATACATTGTACAATTTTTTATCACGCCACTTTCCCTGTTTCTTGCCTTTTCCATTATTAAATTTCTTGGTATGCTATGAAATTGCTATCAAATGGGGACAAAGCAGAGACATGCTCTCGCTCGTTCATACTTTAGTGTGGCCATGAACTTGCTCTCAAAAAGCTTCCGCCAACCACAATGAACTCCTAAGTAACTTCATTTTTTTTCTCTTCAAATAACAGAGATGGGCGTGGGCATTCGGTGCAATGATCTAGCGAGTGGCCACACAGAAATGGCAAAACTTGAGGAATTTCTTCAAACTCAGGCTTCAGGTAATATTTTTTTTTGTAATGGGGGAAAAGCGCCCATTCTGTAGACACGCCATGGCAATGCGCTCGGATAACTGCCAAGGGGACCAGAGTCTCTTCAAGACTTAGCCCCCTGCCAGGAAAGGGCAATCTATGAGGTCAAACGTCACGTCTATGACTGTCACTGCCAATTAGATATAAATTGTTGCTCGTCCCACTGACCAAAGATATGAAGAGAGTCCAGTGTCAAAGACCATGAGGGTTGTCACTGAAATCTGATCCATGGCGGGGACGTCTCTCTTGACAAAAAATCCATATCTTGAGGTTTGTGAGTTTTCTATCTCTTATTATAAAAGTTTTAAGTCGCACTAATTCCAAATCTTCTACATATGTAACCTTTTATACGAAAAGATTTTTACAGCATTTTTCGGGGGCAAAATAAATCCTCCATGGGGAGAGGGGACAAAGATAACTAAAGTTTCCGAATGTTAGTACAGTGAAACCTCATTAAAAAGAACTCGCTTTATACGAATTTATGATAGTATGAACACATTTCCGCTCCCCATTCTAGGTATGGACAAATAATATCAATTTTTTCGTTTTAAGATAAATTCATAAATTCGGATGTTATAAATTTTCGACTTAAATGAATTAACTTTCGAGTCCTCCAAGCATTCGTGCTATACATGTACTGTATATCGCTAAAACGAATTCTAAGCAGCATGAAGAAAAGGTGCGTTATAACCGAGAATTCCCCGATAAAAGTTGTAGCACTTTCCTATTCATATGTACTGGGTTATAATTTCATCCAAACTTAATTCGATGAAACTTTTGTTCTTATTGCTGCAAATCGTATCTAATTTATGATAAGTGATAACATGAGCAACGGTTTTAAACTAACAAATTTTGATGTATCTTGAGATTTGTGTTAACGAAGTTCGACTCACAGGATAGTATAGTCGCCAAATATTATAACTCGTCGCTGTAGCATTCCTACTAACGTATCTTACAATTTTTAAACACATCAACCGAATGAATCTAAACAGCATCACCATTAGTAGTTAATAGTATACGAGTATCTTATCTCTATAACCTATAAATACTAGCCCTCCATACCACCACAACATTTTCAAGTCTCGGCCAAACAATTCCCAGAACTGAAATATTCCCAAGCCCCAATGTTTTAGGCCGAGCAAAGGTATTCTAAGCGGAGGACGACCACCCCAGAATGCCACTGACCTAGACCTACTCGAGATGTTGGGGGAAAGTATTTTGGCCAGAGGGCACGGCTATGGCCATTCCTCGCCATTTCCTACTTTCACCATTAACTAACAGTCAGCGTAGAATACTACGAGTAACAGGTGGATCGGACAGCTTAGCTCCGCACTGTCTTATCTAAGAAATACGTTTCTTCCTGACAATATATCAATAAATGCCTCTTTGGATTTGCCCGGCGTATACGCCTCAATAGATTACGTATTACAAAAGCAGAAGAGGGCTAATTCGATGATATAACTACAGAAACAAAAAAGTAACGAGGAAAAGGCAACCACGATCCAATCAAATGTCTTCAAAAATTTGTAAACAATTTAGATTGCATCGCACCGATGGAATTCACATTGGCCAATCTTGCAAACAGGCATCGTTTGTGGAACAAAGAATAAAAATGATAAGGTGACAAATCAAGCACAAGTTAAGACATGCCATTGGAAACAGTGTTACATGTAATTTTTTTTTGCAAAATTAAAGTATACCATCGTAAAACTACAGCAGTATCTATATACTGTACACGTACAATGTATCACAGTACACCAGGAAGTAATTAAGTCAAGGTCCCCGGATCTCTAAACTGAAAAAAAACAAAACTTCGTAATATAAGTGGTTCTAACAATAACGTATAGATGAGCATTCCGGTCAGTCATATTTCAATTCGTGATTTTGAAACAAGGTACATGTACTGTAAATTCCCAGTTTATTGCGGTTATAAATGGGGAAAAAACCAATTTGGTGAACGATATTCAGTTCGTTTATGTGTTAATGAGCGGTTTTTGCATAACGTGTTATATAATGTTCAGAATGATTTACTAGAAATAGTCATTGGATAAAGCAACGTTTGAGATACTTGTAAATATTTTATCCGGGGAAGTTTAAAGTCTGCACATCTTCCATCATGGAAATAAAATTTAAACACAAGAGGTGTGGTTCCAGCTTCGAATTCGAGTTAAGTCATATTCTAAAATACGCTGGTAAAACTTTATAAATGGAAAATTATGGGTTGGGTCATAAAGATAAGGCATTGCAAAACTGAATTTGTAATATCTGGGAAAGACGCATTTCACCTTAGTTAAGGGCTGAGCTTCAGAGATACAGCAGGTTTAATTTATGATCAAACACATTTAGCGACTTCCATATTTGTAGATGTGAACGTGACGCAATCAAGACCAGACCGTGCACATGAGCTATCATTTGAGCTAACGAGGTTTTGCGAGTATTTTTATCAAAAAGATAACAGTCCAATTTTGGAATTCTTCAATTGTCGTTCAAAAGCTCTCGCAGCTTATTTTCACCTGTAGCAACTCTTTAGCGCTTCAATGGTCTCCCCATTGTGGAAAGAAAAAAATCATGAGATCCGTCTCCTCTACTACATTATACCCTGAACCCTAAGGAATGAATTTAAGGCAGGCTAACTCTGACAGAATTTATGTTATTTTGACCAGAGAAATATTTGTAGGTTGATAATCGCTAAGAGGAAAATCATCCCAACAGCCACAAAAAGGAAATTGCCACTACTGGAAACATTGGCGTGCTTGGAAGAAAGGATTAAGGAGGGGGACTCATATTGAAAGTCAGTTAGTAGCTGCGCACCGAAAGCCGAAACTCAAAATTTAAATTATACCCTTCGATGTACATGTATGTATGCATTTATTTGGCCCGAAGAGAAAAATATTATGTGATGATGACATAGCAAAGCAAGTTGCGACGAAAAATGATTTAGAACTTTAAAAATCGAAATTAGGGGAAATGCATCTAAAAACTAGGAGAAAAACATGTTTTACACAACGAATTCAATATGCAAGTTATTGGCCAGTAAAACGATTTATCTAAATTTCGAGTCATCGTCGTATTTTTTAATTATAGTGCCCATTTTCAAAATATTTAAAAAAAGCCTCAATAAAGTACCTGAACCAACAGAAATTGTCCGCGATTACATTTCAAACCCTGTGGATGATCTATATAATTGATGAAATGCATAATAGGAGTACTCAGACAGAAGCTTTACAAATTGAACTTTGGCAGTCGTGAAGTCCCGTGTGCAAAAAAGATTCATATTAATTTGTTTAAAACCAGCGATAATTAACTGACTGAATTTTTCAAGCGATATTAGCTATATAGTATATACGCGTCTACATAGGCCTATATTGTCACTGTTTTTCAACTAGTTTACGTTTTCAAAATAAGCAACTAATAAACAAACCATAATTAAGCACCTGAAACAAAAAGAAATTGTCAGATAATATTTCAAAGTCCATGAATAATCTAATCTCACTACATTGAAATTCCAAATAAACAATAGGGTTTACAATAGGGATTCAGACAGAGGCTTTACAAAAAGTACTTTGGTAATAGTGAAGTCACGTGTGCAAAAGGGATCTTGATTGAATTTAGTAAACCAATTAGCGTGTCGATTTTTTACGAGCGACTTCACGAATACGATTCGTAAATCTTATAAGATGTATCCCAGCAGCAGTAACATTCTACAGTACATTGCATACAGAAAAACAGAAGGATAATGCAACTTTTTCCTTAGCCTTTCTAATAAAAGGTGCGAATAATTGAAACAACCCATAAAAGTGAACATGACACAACAGGAGATCGTTGAGGAACTATGACGGTATATATACATGTATACTTACTATACTATATATATACTGGATGATGGATTACAATTAATGAAAAATTACTCTACGTTTCATGCATAAGTCACCTTTTCTATTCAAAAATAATTCGCTTGACGTTTGTTATTAAAACTGAGATGTATACAATTCTCCAGTAATGGATTTTTTTTGGGATTCGGAGTGCCCGTCCGACCTCCGTAGAACACTAATGCTTTCGTTAGTGTATACTAAACTTATACACCGTGCAAACTAACGTGCTTAGATTTTCTGAATTTCTGGGAATTCGTTTCACTCATTTGGTATGCTTTTCTCGAAGATGCGATGAACGTGCAAAACACGTTATTGCAAAGCGAATTAAACGTTAATTAGTAGACTATGTATGGCTTCGAAGTTCGCATTACATCTGCATTGTTTACAGTATGCTCCCAGACACCAACAGAGCATCATTTTTATTCATGCCCTTCAACTATGCCATTCCAAACAAAGAGTCAGATTTTCCACATAGTTCACATAATTATTGGTGCGAGAAAGTGCATACGAGAAGATGATGCCGGGAGGTGCGGATTTTAAAGAATGGCCCGGGGCTAGGCAGCGCCAACGAAAATCAATATTCTTGGCTCGAATTGCTCAAAATTGGTCGGTGATGGCTGGCAAATTCCATACACAAACACTAATCGGTCACCAACCTTCTCCACTAATCATAAGCGAACTGTTTTAGCATAAACTCAGGTGAGGTAAGCATTTAAGGTCACCTGCTGGGATGGGGCGTGCATGTCCAATAGCATTAAGGAAGAAAGACGGAAATGGCCACCCGAGTTTCTTCAGCTGGAATTCGCCTGTACTGAATATCCGAATCAAAAGCTGTATGGTGTGGCTAAGAGGCATGAAATCACCTGCGTTGAAATGCACTACTATATTAAGTAACAAGCTCGAGTAACAGCTTCACGCTTGTCACAATTAGTGTGTGAAGTTTGCTAATCTCTTAGCATGAAATGCAATCTTGTTGTAGATAGAAACGGAAATCATGTTCCTATTCATGCATTGGTAATAAAGACTAAACTCTAGCATTGTTCGAGATTACTAATTAAAAAACAAACAATAAATGGGGCATTCCCATATTGCCTCATGCCGATTTCTTAACGAAAGTGCTCAAGAATTTTTTCCCTTCATTGTTAATGACTATTAATACTGTAAAATTCGTTCGGAAAGTCATATTTCTGTTTACCTATCTGCATACATACCTATCTAGAATGCATTCTACGTGCATTTGAGATGACAACATCCATAGTGTGCAAATGATTAAACGCGGGCAGTACTTGCAATTAATTATTTGCATCATTAATAGTCCTAATCACCTGCGTCCCTATCCGGGTTTCCCGATAAACAGGATTGGTTATGTATTAAATATTGCTTTAGTCTGCATTCGTATGAATCGGCATGAGCTATACCATTTCTTCGAACCTTAATAAACGAAGATTATGCTCTCGTTTGACGTAATTCCACCAAGTGAATATTGAAGTCAACTGTTAAAGGTAATGTAGCGAAAACTCATACATTACATGGTGAACATGCATGCTGGCACGATGCCACCTGTGAAAACAAAAGCCTCGGTCACCTTTATTCGATTGCACAAATTGCAAATTATGACTATTTAACACCCACGCAACAGGCCGAATTTAGGATTCTTTGAACGGGGTCATTATTGTCACATTGAAAATATGCAATCCAGGTATGAATTCTTTGGCTTTAGCTATTCAGTGGTCTGGGAAATACCCTGCAAGCAGTTGTGAGCAGCGTGCGATTGCTCGTCAGTCAACCAAGGACCCGGAACTAAACTCTGGGAGAAATCTGGGCAGGAAAATACGCTATCGAGCGTGAGTCATCCCAAAATCCCGCAACTCAGCAACTGACCAACCCAATTTGGCCCTCTTTTGTCGTGAGGCGCATGAAATTGACCGGTACAACCGGCATTACACCGAACTATAATGACCTTTTCATGACACTGGGCATGCTAAAGACGCCAATGAGTAATAGACACGAGCTTGCTGGCGGCCTGGCGCCCACACTATGACAAGACTTAAATTACTTATATGTCCATGCACATTAGAATAATCCGGGATTCTTTAAACGTCTCCAAATGACCATATGTCAAACATGGCACATGACAAGGTACATGTAAATGCGTTGTTTTTTGACTAATCCCTATAGTTAAGAACTTATGAAGTGACTTCAAACTGACTTGAATGCCCAAATTCTAGATTTTATGGATACATTCACGTTGAAGCTTATTCCAGTCGCTTGCCAACCAGTGTCGCTTAGTGGTAAACGTCTGCAATACCACTAAGCGACACTGCCCCCATCGAAATAAAAATACCTTATGATACATTTAAAATACGTTATTTTTTTAAGGCAAAATAGATTTACAATGTATTTACAAAAATTTGTTTTTTTTAAAAAATACATTAAATTTACATTTCCTTATATGTTTTGTAAAATATATTTGAATGAAAATATCTTTTATATGGTATTAAAAATGCATTTGAAAATACATTTTGCATTCATTTTAAAATATATTTTGAAATAACTTGGATTGTTCCAATCTATACATGTTTTGAATACTTTTAAAATGTATTTTAAAGCACATTTATTATTACAATAATATAACTCTAAAAATGTAATGCTGAAGCTTTTTTTTTCTCGATGTGGGTGGTTGACAAGCGACTGGAATACGCTTCAACGTGAATGTACAATAAGACTGCTTTCCGAATGGCTGAATGTATTAATGCGCATGGTTTTTCCTAATAAGGAAAAGTGTTTTGTTCAACAAATAGTAGATGCTTTGAGCATGGGTGAAAATTGCTCGAAGCATCTATTCTTCTTCGATTTTAGCCATTAAGTTTTAACTACTGTATATACCGTACATGCACCAAATATGGTAAATTTTAAATAACATTATAATTAGCAGTATCTCGGGACTAATTATTAAAACTGAACACGGGTTTGGGTGAGGCAGTCAAATGAGTGATGGTTTAAAAGGGAATTTGCAGCAATTCCTAAAGATAGCCTTTGGGTGGAAGGTCCACGCACGTGTAATATAATCATCAACTACTGAAACAATGAAAACTTAAAATGAGGGAAGTCCAAAAGTCTACTGCGTCCCAGGAGCTAAAATTTCAAGAGCTAGGATTATTATGAAGGGAGGCAGTCTGACTGGCTGAAGCGAATTCAACTGGGTCATATCGCCCCTTGCCACAGACCAAGGGCTATTAACCCAGCATACAAATCTTATTACACTTAAAAGGTCAAAACAATTTACGAAGATTCAAATCTCTTTTTTTTCTAAATTTCCTCATCTGTTCTACGTTATATCCGACAAAAGATGCTATCTGCGAGTCAACGAAATGAAGATTTATTCGGTCAACATAAGTTGACGCAGGACCTCGTATACTCAACATCAATGACTCGTGACATTAAAGAGTGGAGAGATGGAAAAAACTATTTGCTTGCATTAAAAGTAAACTTGCACATTTCTTTACAAAAGCATAATGCTAAGTGTGAGACAGCGAGGTGGTGTCAAGGCCGTCTCGCAGTTTTTCTTATTCAATGTTAGCGGAGAACAGCATTCGTTGGAGAAATGTAGTACATTGTAAAGCAACTCTCGTAGCAGACTACCACGAAAGGTTAATTAGCATTGCAAAGTTCATTTAACTCGCTTGTTAAAAGTGCATGAATCTTCTGGTTCTGTCGTTAATCAAAACCAATGCCGTAGCAATGGATATCCCGTACAGGAAGCGACGACACGGAGGCCACGATAGCGAGCAATGGTGACGCAAGGGTGGTCAACAAATGCTCTTGTAAACCGAAGGGTACAAACATATTACAGAGGGGAGGAAAGAAATCGTTCCTGTTGACCTGTGTTGCAAGACGCTTAAGGATAACAGGGCAAGGGAAAAAATATATAAGAATGGGATGTGTACAGACCTACAACCGAAATTCCAGCATGTTTACGAACTTACAACCCTGTTTTACTGTACTTATCTGCACATGATTAGTTTTTTTTTAAATCCTTTGATTGCAAACGGAATCAAAATAATGAGAAGGACATATTTTACTCTTATATCCACGCAGTTTTTCCAATAGAAAAGTTACATTCTAGGAAACTTGAATGCTCAGTATGTTGTGCAAATGTTTTGCTAATTTCCCACTCCCCCTTGTTTGATCTTCCAGAGAGTTAAATAACATTTAAGTAATATTAGGTTCTTGCAAAGATGATTAATCAAAGTTTGTGCTTGGCGTTCGAGACTCGCAGTTCCCCCTCACGGGGTATAATTATAGATATATTGACCATCCTTTACAAGGGAATGTCCACAAAAAGCAATGTACAGAGTTGGTTTTGCAGACTGCATTACCATCGCATTGCATATGGAATTATTGAGCTGACAATGCAAGGTCTTGAATGATGATCATCCAATTTGTGAATTAAACGTCATTAATGATATAGGAAAAGAGAAACTGAAACGAGCTAATTATAGTAGAAACCGAAGCATAACTCCAACTGTGCTAACATGAATGAAGTTTGCACCGTTTATAATAAGTGCATTCGAGTATTCATATATTTAGACTAGATATGCACATATCGCTGTTTTGCTCACGCTGAACAATTGACAAACCAATAATAAAATATAATGATCAAAACAACAAAACAGTTTAGTCGATACGCGGAAACAAAATGCTATCTCAAGCTATTGTACAAATGGAAACACCAAAAACACAGATGATGGATGCAAAAACATTTACATTAGAAGCACACACCATGAATGAAGGGCGATTAATGAAATTTAATTTTGCAACATTTTAAATTTACAGATAGTATAGTGAATAAAAATGATGATTTCGAGATATATTCGGGAGCAGAGGCGCATCACACTGGAGAACGCTATATATGTTCAGTTAATGTACAAGTATATGCATGTATGCACTGTATACATGTACTTGGATGTTATCGATGAAAGAGTTATCCCCTCTCCGATCAATGTGTTAATCAACTCTCTTGTTATCGCTGATTAATACTAGTTTTTAATTAACGATTATATAATTACACCAACAAAACCGTTGTAAACATCTGAATATAAAAACGGACTTCAATTTTTCAAATACAGTATCATTAAATAAAACAATCTATGAATGCATGTTTACTATAATTCATTGCACGTTTATTGAAATTTAAGCATGAAATATGGCAACGCTTTGTGCAATTGGATAACACGTGGACCCCTTTGATTAACATTACGCTTATCTTTCGATTTGAAGTTAAGTTCCCACGCACACAAACATTCTCATGAACTGAAAATTTGGGTATCTGATACATGTACTGAACAGTATATCGGCTACAATGCATACTTCCCAATTTAATTTGAATCCTCTTCTGCATGTACTTTTCCCGGTAAATCTATTATACAAAGGACAACAAAATGTTCACAATTTACCGTGAAATTCATAACTTAATCAAATATACTGTAAACATACGAGTATATTTAGTTAAAGCTAAGCAAGTATGCATACAGTAAACTGGGCGTTATCCATTGTGCTTAGGTACCGATTGATAAGCTACTTTGAATCAAACCTTAACATTTTTGGCGATTATTTGCAAAGAAAAATTCAAAAGAAATCAGTATAAACAGGCAATTTACGTCAAAATGATGCGTAATTGCAGCCTATGTGTCTAGAATTTGATAATAAACCTATTTATGGCAATTTTCCAACTCATTTCCATATTTTAATGCGAAGATAGATGAACATGATAACATATGATTTTAATGGATTTATAGATATAAATTGCAATAATGCCATGCAGAAGATGAGAAGTAGCTAGCTAAGATGCATCTGTTGTGCCCTGAGCGTGGGAAGCCAACCCACATATTTTTCAAACTCTATATAAAAAGATAGCCCACATGCATAAATAAATGTAAAGACCAACGTTATTTCTCAGAGGCAGAATGAAAGGAATAACCCTTCGGAGGGATTTCTCTAGCTCGTAGATAAATTTAGCTAAAAACTTGCGCAAACGTTCAAATTGCTACCACCTACGCCCCACCTACACATCTTTTCTGCATTGCCTGTCTAGTCGAAATAATCGATTTTCAAACCAAACCCATACAGTGGATATATACGAAAGCCTACATTTCCGAAAGTCCATCTACCCACAGGTTTGATAACTTTCTATCCCACATTCGGGCTCTTGTACAATTGCCAGATCAAACGCCCTAGGGCAGAATCCTCCATGAAGGCATGTTTTCTTTTCGATGGTCGTGGGTGTTCAACAAACGTAACGATTGAAGCAACTGCACAGAAGTAAATAAAAAATCTTAAGTCCATTCGAAATTGACAAACACGAAAAAGAAACTCTGCTGTATATGTGCTAATTCCCGATATTGTTGCGAACAATGATAGCGGAATATAATACTGTATCATGCGCTGATTAATAATTTGATCTTAAATTGTCAATGTTAATATGAAACTGGGCTATTATGTTTTATGTGTTACTATAAAACATGGCAATACTATATGAATTGTTATTTCTAGTCTATGAATGTTCACATTGTATACCACTAAAAGATGGAACTCTGCCCAAAAGATCATTGAATATCAAGAACAGGGTGGCCACACAATTTTCAATTTCCCTGACTTTTCCACGAATTTCCCCTGACTAAAATCCAAAATTCCCTGACCTAAACTTACCCGTTAATGCATATAAATTTTTTTTTGTCATAATGAAAAATAAAATAACAGTTTCAATAAGAAGCTTGGCAAAACACTGGATTTTGTTACAATTAAGTCTACAGCTGAAGAGGATTGGTGATGGAGCTGCCAGCAGACTGTGCAAGGATGGCATTTTGCTCTTATTTGGGAAAATTTCCCTGACATTTCCAAGACTTCCCTGCCCACGTTTTTGCACTGACTTCCCTGACCTATGGCCTGAAGAATATTTGACTTTTCATAGATATTTTGGCAAAAATACATCGGCCAACAGAAAAACACAGCGTGCACAGACTTGCTATAGAGGGCAGTGCCACGAGCAATCCGCCTCCAATTTTGGCGCTGCATGGTTACCATCAATTAAATCATCGTTCTCAACCTCACCGTGCCGCTTCAAAATTATGACCTCATAATCGGGCGTGGAGAAACATAAGCGGCCTTATTAGATCATATCTTCACATACAATACACTTCAAGCACAATGGGGAAAACCCTTACGGCAGAATCGGTAAATAGGGGTTAAAACCCATAACTCTTTATCACATCGTGTTTATACGACGAATATTTACGATAGTTTGTCCATAGATAATGAACACAACAACAGACGGGAACGCAATGCAAATAGATGTCAAAATATTTCCTATACCAAACAAAATTTAAAGTTGCAAACTTCGCCGAGTATATAAATCGATATTTGCAATAGACCCAACTTTGTTTAGAACTTGTGAGAGCCAATTTAGTTGATCAGCATCATTCCACAAACAAGCAATCAAAATTCTACAGTACATAACCCTTCATCAACTGCACCCATGAACGATCACGCGGCATTCCTTCGCAAAATGTCCAAACAATAGGGTTTTGGAAGTTTGTTCGTGCTCGTTAATAACACCTAACAACTCTCGCGGTTTAACAGGTTTTCAAATTTCTCACCTATAGGAAGCCTCGCCAGCCACCATTTTGAAGGCGTGAGCGCCACTCGAACATGAGGAATTTTAAACAAATCTGCGTGTACGGCAGCCATCGATATCCAGTTCATAATTACCATTGCGTAACAACATCGAAAGTCAAAAAAATAGATGACAACCATTACGTCCGAGCTCATTCAAATTCAGGGGATACGAGTTTTGGCAGCCATTCATTACATGTAGCAGGGTGGCCAAACCGCCAAAACAACCCGACACATAGCAAGGCCACGAGCATTTCATTCAATACCTGCACGCAGAAAAATAGTAAGCGGTCAAATTCAAGCTGGCTTTCATCATTTGTTAGCTATAGACGTTTTCGGTTGATAGCATAATCCGACGATATCAATGCAAATTCGGATGCCGCGACCTGTGACGAGCTCTAATAACTCGTGAATTAAAAAGCAAAGCACTTCCCCTTCATTACTAGCCATGAAAACGGTCCGAAACGGCTTCGCATATTCCCCCCCCATTGAAAGTATAAGCGGGTAAAAGCAAAGTTTGAAACTAAAGCGTGTTTCTCCTCAACGCTTGGTACGGCCATTGTTTCTGGCCCACGGAGCATAGCCAGATGTGTCGAAAACTGCTCGCATAGATCCCACAACATTGAATTAGTAGGGAGATTCTCATTCATCGGCAATGCACTTGAATAATGTCCCCCCCCCCCCTCCCGACCATCTACACATGGCTTCCCCCCTTCCCTGGGTGTCAATGAACGGACAGGCCATCAACCAGGCGAATTCGGTTGCTGGCAAAAAAAAAAGTACTTAAAAACTATTTCTCACTTCAATTTATTCAGTGCCACCAACGGTGATAAAACTAAATTTGCCGCAGTTTGGCAACTCGTGCCTAATGGGTATGAATTAGCCATCTAGTTTAGATGTTAATTAGCGGAAATCTGTCGAACTGCGTGGTTAAACATGGACAAAATCGATCGAATTGCTGAAGAGATGGATGAACAAATGTCCTTCGATGCCGCCTTATTTTCGTACAACGAAGGCTTTGTTGTGAGAAAAGAGTTTCAAAAAGCACATTCGGGTGTCTAATTAACTTTTTTCTGGCAGAGAGGCCTTCGGAATACCCGAGTTTAATTTCGGAGTTTAAATAACTTTTGAATTAAGACGGGGAGGGAAAATCATTACCGAGCTTCCTGGACTTCTTAAAAATTCGTTATTGCATATCCTTACCGCGATGCCTTTTAAAAAATAAAAGCAATTTTTGAACGCGACTAATGGCCACTTTGTCAAAAAAGACAAGTTATTGGGCAATTTGCATGGCCGCTTGAAATTTTAAAAGAACAGGTATCGTTATCTGCATGTTGAGCATACACGTAAAACACAACAGCGAATGAAACCGGAATTATCATAAAACGGCTCGTGAAAATTATGTAATTTATGAAAAAAAAAAATCATTTTTACCAGTGTTTTAAAGCCTGTAAGCCATCAGAGCGACCGCTCGCAGCAATGCGACGACACAATACACTTCCTTATTATCGTTTCTAAGCTATTGTTTCAAGACTTTCGCTACTCGTAATGAGTTTTGTTGAATTTGAGAGCAAGGTCAACGGCGAAGTAAATTATTTGGATCGCAAATAAGAACGAGCAAGTATCCTGGAAAAGTTCTGAAAGCAATTTTCCATGGCCTGCTAATATAATTACATGTACAGGCGCTGAAAAAGAAGAGATGCGGGATTTTTTTATTTCCGCATTGCCAAAGCAGATTTCCTTAACATCCAGACAGACAGTGAAAACTGTATGCTCATGTATTTTTATATATTCAAGACATGCAGTCTGCTACAAGAGCCTGTTCCTAAACGTGCTTCCTGTCAAACGATGGTTTGTTGCTGCACGGCCAGATGGGAACGATAAATCAAGGAATGACTACTTTGCTCCCATGGCCAAAAACATTGTTCTCGGCAGGTCATCCATTAATTCCATTAAACCGAAGAGTTGGTGGCAAGGAGTTTATAGCGATTTCTTTAGAGAAAATACCGAATTTTTATTTTAGCATCGTGTAAAAAGTCCCCAAATTTAACACCCTTCAAACACGCGTGCATTCGAGGAATGTTGTACGAAGAGTTCTATATTATAGGTCGTGATAGCATGCCTACATAACTGAAGTATTGTAGAAAAATCTTACAACAGATTGCGGAAGATAGGGGAGGAGTTAATACGCAAAAAGAGTCAGAAATTACCGGATAACCCCTGTCAGAGATTATGCAAAAACTTCCCATTTCTGGTAAACATCGCTGACGGCAAATTGCTTCAGCGGACCTTCGGTTACTACAAAACTGGTTAACCTTGGAATTTTAAAAAAACAAATGCTAATTAAACGAGAATATTAAGTAGGGCCTAAACCACGACCCGTGCATTTTATATTCAACAATTGAAATTACCGAACATGTCATACCTGTGACACTTTCACGATCGCACAAAGTCGAAAACAACCCTAGGCAATAAGGTCATGACTTAGGACGAGGGCCAGGGACCTTTCTGGAAAAACACAAAGGGGGCTCCAACGAACCCATTAGAAGCTCCTGACAAGACTTCTTCATTTTGCCTATAATATTTAAAACAAATAGCCCAAAGGCCAAACATGTTTCGTTATATCAAATTACTTATTACCACTCCATGCTAACGACTTGCTGGAGAACAACAAAAAAATGCAGCGTGTTTATCGCTTTTCGGAATACTAACGAATCAAGGGCAGTTGAACTTGACCCATCCTCTCTTACTATCAGGATTTCACCCATACGATGCATTGCTTTTACATCTCGAATTTTCCTCATTAAGTCCCCAGAAGTATCGCCAACTCGCACAAAATTATTGGTCGGCTCTTCAAATACCTCGCTTTAGCCTCAGGTGCGTTGCCCCCTCTTTTAGGTTTGGAGCACAGCGTGGACAGCTTTTCGAAGGAGGCCTCCAGCTAGTTTTTATCAGAAACTCAAGTATCTGAGATAGCGTCATAATGACGTTTTTCCTCGAGACTCCATCAAGCCGCCTTAACGTGTTTTATTCCCTCGACCTGCCTTAAGTAAGGTCCACGAAGTGTCCATGCAAAATAAATGTGCCGCTACAAGTTGTTTATCATACATTTTCTGGAAAATCGTGCTTCGAACCATGAACGCCATCTTGGCGTCAAACAACCTTGAAATTAAAACTTTTGTACGATCTGAATACATGTATGTGATGCAAAAGCTGTACAGGCTGTAGTCAGCTTGGTCATGCTTTTAATAATCAACAGTTGTTAGGCAATAAAATCATTTCCAGAAACCAAGCTCAATAGCACATCATATATAGGCCTACAGTACATTAAAAAAAAAGGTTTTTAAGTCAAGCCGATTTCTAGAAAAGTAGCATTTATATTTTCCCCATGGCAGTCTCATAAAAACACGTAAGTTCTCTTCTCTCACATAACGAAATAATGAAGCCCGAGCACGTTCATACCTCCGTGTTTACGGTAGAACGTAAAACTTAAATTCCTAGCCTCGAGCGCGAAATTAAAAGGGGCTTAATACCAACAATTTTGAAAGATAAAACATCGAAATACTGGCTTTTTTTAAAAGAAAGCCATAGTTACTATCAAGCTGCGTGTATTTGAACAAGGGGTGTAAGTTCGCATACCCTGCATCACCGCTACAAGTTGTAACCGTGGATATAGTCTCAGCTAAACCCAAGCCTTTAATCAATTTTTTGGGGATATGGGATTACATAGCCACAAGTATAGTGTGGCATCACCACCGTTTTAAAGCTGTTGACCCTTGGTCTGGAGTAATATGCGAACAACCAGAGAATTTAAAATTATCTCAGATTTGACAATAGCTATTAATGATATTAAAATGAAATTCTTAATTAGTTCAAAGTTAAGATGTGAGACATTCCCAGCCGCTAGCTACTTCCCTTCTTTGTTTATTGAATTTCGCTTTAATTCCCATAGAGACTGGGCCACTGATGGAACCTCTTCATTACGATTACAACACTAATGGCTGCTTGCGCGTCGTTATACATGCAGTTATTCCTATTTTAACCAAAAACGGCGTCCTTCAGCAACAATTAATCAAACCAGGTCAATAAGATGAAAATATCATTAAATCTCATTCAAATTAATTCCTGAAGAGGTCAATTAGCCATTTTCACGAGATCTATTGGAAACCTTCTCATTGTCAAACAAACATACTCGTATCAGTAATGCTGTACTCTGTAGTCTTTACAGCTAAACTGAATAATTTGAAAGAGCTCATGTAAAATGCATGGTACTTTGATATTTCATTAGGAAAAAGTCCAAAAATGTGCAATTTAACAATCGACGAAAAAAATGCACTGGCAGTACATGTTATCGAAGAACATTCTTTATGTCTTATCACTACATTCAGAGATCCTATACGCGCCAAATTCATCATTCCCAAAAAAAAGATCATGTGAGGGAAATGGAAATATTCTTCCAGTAATTAATTTTACAGTGCGTGTGATATTTCCTGAACATCATCATGAGAAGGAAGAACGTTTTAACGTATCGATAACACACACCATACTGTACATGTAAATTTATAATAAGTAAGGCAATTACGTTTCTGTTTGCGAAAACAATACATCGAGGATAAAATAAATCAAGCTTTTTGGAGTACTCAGACCGAAATCTGCGACTTGTACTTTGGCAGTCGTGAAGGCACGCGTTCAAAATCGAAACGTCCATTGGTTGACAAAATGCCGTCAAAATTTTCGCTGTTTTAAAAAAAAATCCATGCACTTCTTTTGCACACGTGACTTTACACTGCCAAAGTATATTCGTAAAGCTTCGTTCCGAGTATCCCAATTATATCACACTTAATATACCCTACATAAAATGAATTCTATTGGCAATCCCCTCGCAAACCTATGGAATATTCATTTGAAGTTTATGCGGACCACCTTGTCATATGTTTATTATGTACTTAACAGGCCCTTAAAAACAACAGGTGTTCAGGTCGCGGGTCAACATTTCACGCCAAATAAAACCCCAATTACGGACAACAGCAAACACGAGGGTTTTTGATCAATAGGATGGCGCCAAAGCTGCGTTTCGATTTCAATGTGACATACAGTATGCTAAGAAGAGAAAAAGCAATGGAGTATTAAATATGACTTCAACAACAACTTTGGAAAACGAAATCATTGTCAACATGGGCAACAAAAAAAAACACGCCTCCGTTTGATTACAGCGCTGTCCAAATGAAATTTAGTGCATATAAAAATCGAGCAATTCTTCTTTTTATCATTTGCGAATTATTATTATATTTTCCTTCACAAAACTCAATTGCGATTTAATAAAAATGTAGCATCCGATGTATATACGCTTCCTTCTCCTATCTGCGGAAATAATGACGGAAATGCAAGCCGAAGGGTCTTTCAACTCGTTTCAAAAAGACATATCGCACGCATCTAACCTAGTTCAATTTCATTGCGAAATGCTAAGTGGGATCCGAACCGAGCGTCTGCAGACGGAAATCATATTTAATTTTGACTGTTTATGAATAATGAACACTTCAAACCAAATTTATATACGCATAAATATAGGAACAGTTTATTTACAGCTTCGCCGAAACAAACAATCTCGTTAATTAAGCGTTAAGAACAGTTACACCACTGTCCAGGTCTAATTAATTACATTACACAACATTTGATGCGATGTTTTGAACCCTTCATTCTGTATTCACAATAACGAATTGAAGACAAACGGGTCGTTAATTGAGGCCATCTTGAAAACTTCACCGGTTTTCTCCCGTGTATATTATTTAATGATTCGAACTGACATTTTCGGTTATCATTTTATGTTTCCGTAGATTATACAATGAATGCGATTTATTACGACAAAGTAGAGTTCTCGACCATTTCGTTTTTGTCATCCAAAAAATAGATACGTAGAAATGGCGTATGGCATTTTTAGTTAATTTGATCTGCGCATGTGTGTCGACCATTTATGTCTTCAATTGCTTGGTTGTGAATCCAGCATTACGTTAAAAACGTAAATGTACTGTATATGTTTTCACATTGTCTAAAATTCGTTTTAACGCAACATTGCGCGAATGCTTGGGAACTCGAAAATTTATTAGTTTCAACCGAAAATTTGTAAAATTTTAATTCGGAATTCGTCTTAAACGAAAAAAAGTAACATCATTCGTTCATACCCTATAGGGCGGTGACTGATACATGCATATAGCACTATTATTAAGAAATAAACATTTTAATTTCTCGCTAGATGGCACTGCATGGCTATTGTTCCAGCGAATGGATGGCAGAAAGAGGTTGGACCGATTCAACAAGACTGAATTTGTTCAAAATGGAAGCAATTTCGTAAAGACCTATTTTTAAACTTCTCTCCTTTTGGAAAGAAAAAAGTTCACGGAAAAGATTAATTTAAAACAATATCGTCACCAGCCACCAATTCTCGAAAACGAAGAAAAACAGCTCATGATTGTAAACCATGATAAAGCAAGATTACGTGAGCTGCTTCCGTGTTAGTAAGATTAAAAAACTGAAAATGTTTTACAAAACCCCAATCGATTTATCATTTTACAGGTACCTGGAGTACGACTATTGTATTAATTATCTTTGCGTAATTTTTTCTTTGATAAGCAAGTCTGGGAGCTGTCGCCATTCATGATACTATTCATAACTTAATACCAGAATCTCATGATAAATTATGATCTAAATGTTTATTGAATAAACTTTTAGACAACAATGGATATCATGGGACATCTATATAGCATTCAAACCACGCGTAAAACACGTAATTTTTGTGAAAAGTATATCAAAGAAAAGCATATCTGGTTTGAATATGTTCATATTTAAGAAGCATGGATATATAATCAGAAGTAGGAAATACATTTACACCGTTTGTCGAGTTTAATGTACATGTAACTGTTACATGTGTATCTGGCTAACTAAATACAAATAGAATTTAGGAAGCCTTACATCTACTATCTATCTTGATTTTAAAAAAGTTAAATATAATCAAGTGTAAAGTCTACCGTTGTTTTAAAAGAATTAAGGTTCGAAGATAAGAAAAAACGACAAGATAATAAATGACCTTCTGTGTCAATTTCAGCATCTCGCACAACAAAAATGATAGAATCACTTGCAGTAAACTGTATGTTGGATGTCTCATTAATCGAGAAAACAGAGCCTGTAAATGAGTAGAAATTACTTATCGTAACGCAACTAAAGCATGCAAATTTTGTACAAGGTGGGACACTATGAATTTTGTTATAAAGAAATAAAACCCGTACTATTTTAAGCAATCTAATGGCTGAACGTAGTAATTTTCCAAGTTATTCACCTTACATGTAGGTCACAGTTATTGTCATAATACGAAATTATTTTTATATTTTTTATATAACAATGGAAAAACGAGATCACATGGACCTCTTGGTGTCGGGGTAATCATTTTTTTAAACCTTTTTTCCAAGAATCTGACATGCTGCATTAGTTTTGTCATTATTAGTGGGAAAAGGATTCAATGGCCCATTGCAGTAAAATACTTAATACATGATCGAGCGAAATGCACAAAGATAAAGTACAGGACTGTATTTTAAAAAAACCTTCCAAATGACTCTGCATTCTCCATTCAAAGAGCGTGTATACAAGCATTAAAGTTTCAGGCTTCAAAATGAGAAAGAACAAACCAGGTCATATGGTCACATCTGGCTAAAAAAAGTTATTTATACAGTTACACCTATAAGAAATTTGAGACAATTTTTTTCTTTAAAAAGCAGACAATGATCTTTGTTTAAATACATTTTAGTAAATACCAATAGATATCCGATTTATTTGAAGAAAAATACAGTTATCTTAAGTGCAAATTTCACTTTACAAATTAAGTTAGCCAGGTACTGAAAGAAACTCACCGTCGTGAAGGAATACGGAATGTTGAGATTTCTCAAAGCTATGAAAAAGCTTGTACATGTACTTTCAAATATCAATTACAGGATTATATTTGTTGATTGTTACGAATGAGAATTCCTACTTTGACACTTAGATATCTAAGAGCACCTAATGTAACAATAGATTATAAAGAATATATTTTTGAAATAAATACACAGTTTCAGGGTTTCAGATATGCAATGCATCGACGCGTATACTACAATATGTTTTATAAATAGAGGTGCATTTTTTTTCCAAGTACCGGTACTTCAAACCATACAGTATGTGGCCAAATGAATACATAAATGTATTTTTCTTTGAGTAATGAATGCAAGAACTGAATCACCTAAGATAAAAATGACATATATTGATCGATTTTAGTTTCACACCAAATAGGAACACCTGTTCATATAGATGCAGGCCTAGTTGGATATACATGACATCAGTCATCTAGTGACGTCGAATTAAGTGATTATAGGTAGAAAATATACGAGCATTCAGCATGGAGCTACGAGGGCACCCATTTTCAACAACAATTTATGTAGTGAAAATATGTACGGTAAATATCGTTTGAAAAAAAACCAACGAGATTGACGTCATCGATTCACATTTTCAAGATTTTACAAGTCTGATGAAACATCTGCTATGTAGCTGTAAATCCATTTTTCAACAGGTGTGAACATAATTGCATCAAATGATCCACTGTCCACAATTCAGACATTCTGCATTTGTAAAATAAGTAAATGCGATATTTTAGATTTTGCAAATTTTGCAACATTTGCACATTTGTCTAAAAATTATCATTTGGTTATTGATTGACAGATTCAAGATACATTCCAGGAAATATGCCAATAAATTTATCAAGGGTTAGATAACGCGAATAAAATAAGGAATTCTTTCGCGGTCCAAGTAACCATTTTATGTACAAATTGAATTTCTATGATAAAGCATATCTGTTTCAATAAAGCCTAGGCCTCATTAAAAGTTGCTTCAATGGCCTGAGCAAGGGTCGTTGATAGGCCTTCTCCAGGTATCACAAAAAACAAAGGAGTATATTTTTATCACCAAATAAAGTGGGTACAAGGATGTAAAACAATCCAGGGCTCAGACTTGAAATAAAAAACAGTAGCAGGAAACGTTAATGATGATTGTTTCGAAAATGCATGTCCTAAAAGTAGTTCTCTGCAAACTCAGTGCTACCTGTGTGAAAGGAAAGCAATATCCCACGTTTGTAAGCTGTTTGTATGTGATATTTACTTTACAGGAAATAAGGTCGACTTTCCCCCGCAGTTTCAATGGGAAGATTAGCAGAAAATTAGCCAGAAACGACCAGTACACGGTCATCAATACCAATTATATACTGAAAAATACCTTAAAAATGATTTGATTGACAACTGCTGGTGCAGCGATGCTTGTACATCGAAAGTTTTCAGAATTTGGGAATTTTATTGTTCCTATTTCAATTAAGTTATGCATGCCGTTATTTGACAAAATTATTGTTTGAAATTCAACAGTATATATCAATAATGTAATACATGCATTAACTGCAGCCCTGTCTTTAATCGGCAAGCAGATTAAATGCTTTTGAAAAATAAAACTTGACCAGTTCCTTTGATAAAAACCAGTTTACTCGTATCTCTAAGCTGCATCCTTATTTAACCTGTATGTGATGCGGTCTCTTATAAATATTTCTTTAAAATATGGGCATGATAAAAAATATAATATGGCTATCTTGCATCATTTGAAAATGAGTCAAGAATTAATTAGAATAGATGCATGCACTTAACAGACACTATAAATAATTTAAATTGAAAACATTTGTTTTGCACCGTTTTAGCACTCATTTGTTGAAAGATGATAATGTCAAGATAACGCACCTGAAGCACACCATTATGGTTAATTATCCATCAGGTGTCTGTCCTCTACAACTTTGGAAATTGGCCGTAATAAATTCTGGCAATTACATGGTCTGCTGCTATACAAACAAATTTCTCAATAGCTAGTATATAATAATCGCCCATTATTCTTTTTCTAAGTTCATTGCATGATGTAATGAAAACCGGGGTCATTATTGGCTCAGCTGCATGTACGCCCTTATTCAGATACAGGAACACGTGACCATGACGGTATGACCTATGGCCCATGTACACGTGCGTATTCGTCAAGCATGCCGGACAACATACACGGTGGGAATGCTACTTACTCGAAACATAAGTGTAATGAAAAATATGTATGCGTAAGATTAATCATATGAAGAGTGTTATAATTAATCTATTCGGGCATGGTAATACAAAATCTTGTTTGTAAATTATGAGTTAAAAATCAGTAGCATTCATACTATCGCAACCATCTGAACTTAAGATTTTGGGCTAAAAGTCCAGATGAATTCATGCGAAGATAAAACAAGCGCTTAGTTCAGATTTTCTAGTAATCGAATTCTCGTGTTTTGCGAATTATGATATTCGCGTTCTCGTGTGCAATTTAATTAAAACTATATATAAAGCATGTTTACAAACATGCACGGTTTTGTTAAATTGAAAATGTGTAAATATTTGATGCAATTTTAAACTATCTAAAATTTCTATTCAATTTCTTGACAGTTGTAATTTATGCCCCAAAAAAAATAGGACATCTGATGAATGCCAGTACAAATTTCACGCGGAATCGCATACATGTGTACAGTACATATTGATAATTACTACTAATGCTGAAAAACATATTTGAATTAATCTGAACAAAAAAGCACATGTTCGGTGCATATTTCAAAGTTTGAAAATTAAATCGCCAGTGCGAATAAACTAAGTACTGTAACTTAAATTAAGCCAGCAGTGCTTGGTGTTTTATTATCTTATACTTCATGCGTACATAAAATCATAGCCTTGGAACAAAATGTTTCGCGATAAATTGCCATGCAAATTAATTAATGGGTCAACAACCTGAAAATGTACGCCTTCAACGCTTCCTTCTCCAAAAACAAAGCTCGAGCCGCATATCCGAATTGTTGTATTAAATAATTATGGCGACAATTGCTTTTTTGTAAGGAAAAATAATTGTGAAATGGGTGAATTTTACGGTGTCTATCAAACCCTTCGATGAGTTCGGTAAAAAAATCTTCAACCCACAAATAAAATCACAGGATGTGGTGAAAAACTGACGTCATTTTACAGAAGCGCACTCCCTTCTCATCGTGCAAATCAAACTTTGGAAGCTGTTTTGTCATGATGAGTGATGTAGACGTCACACTTCAATTGAAAAATTAAAATTAACATTAGCACGATGAGATGGGGGGGGGGATGTGATTGACCAAGTTAATTTTCCCCATCAGATAGTAACTTATAAACAATACATGTATCAAAACTAGTGTTAAAAAAATGAAATCGATCTCTGATCTTATAGCTACTGTACATGTGTCAAAACATTGTCCCCTGAAATTCAGAAGACATGACTACAAAAAACGCACCCGTCGACATCCGGATTCCCGACAACAACACCCCAGGTAGCCTCTCGCCATCACTTGTAGAACACAAAAGAAATGAGGTTTTTTCATGGAAAATGCATTTATTATCACAACTGGGGTAAACTGGTCCTGACCAAGAAATTGATTTTGAAACATACGTCCAGAACATTTGACAACATTCTTGAAATTATGGAAATTCGCGTCTAAACTGCTCAATTTGCGTTAATGGTTGTGGTTGTAATTTAAGCCCTTGGTTCAAGACAGACTTCCGAGCCAAAATGTTCATTTTATGGACTTTCGAGATACATGTACGTGTACAGTAGGTGAGTCAGGAACATGGGCTTTCCGCCTTAAACTGGCTGGGCGTGTGAATCGCAAGGACGGATGGTTATAGGCCATCTTCGAGTTTGACCTGCCAATCCCACCTACACGTACGGTTACACCATCAACCGAGCAACTCAAACAATCATAAACAATAGTGTTGTCGTCAATGACGACATAATGTATTCCCACAACGCAAAACTTTATATCCAAGTGAAATTAAAGTTCAAGAAATAACCTAAACATGCAGCTATAGGTGCGAACCAATTCGATATACCTTGGATTCAAAGCGATACCAAAAACGGGGTTGATCAAAACCGAGATTAATGTAGCTTTTAACAGTGCTTGCATGCGTTACCATTTCCGAGAGAATTCACAGGTGAGCAAAGTAAAATTATGTAGGTCTGCATTTCTCTATAGAGAAATATGCTTCGACCTGATGACCAAATAGGTACAACAATTAAATGCGCAAATATAAAATATAATCATACCAGGCAGTCAAACTAGATTTCAGAGCACCTGTTCAAAAGACGTCCACATCACTGGGCAATGTTCCGGTATTAATTTTACTAACGAGTGACCAGCCAAAATAAGTTTATTACTTTGCATATTTTGCTATGCAGTTTCCTAAATTATATAACTAAAAAAATTACCTTAAGCTGAGAACGTTGGTATTTCTATTGTTTAATCAGAATATAAGAATATTAAATTAAAGCTATCACACATTTAACAATTGTTTTTAAGGGACACCGTGCTCATACGGATGCGTTCTACTGGTCATTCTTCCCACGTGCGATTAGGAATTGGGATGGACTGCCTAAGGATAGTCATAAACTTAGGAAAATCCAATTTATTTGACGATTCTGGAGTCCATCGTTTTTCGGATTACTAGTCCGATCTAACGAGATGAAATGACTCCACATGGCACTGTATATGCTGACTGTAGGGTATTGAATTGAAGGCCATGCTGTCTGCTTTTTCCAATTTAATCCGGTTTTTTCCTCGCGTGCATGCTTCCTCCAAAAAATTATCAATTGCAGGACGTGCATATCAAGCTCAAAATTCGCATTTAAGTTAAGTAACTGGTTTACTTCTTCGGAGCTTTTTCCAGTTACATTGTTCATATTTATGTTGATTATTAAGATTAAAACTTGCCACTCGTGCGAATAAAGGTTAACACAAACTCTGACAACTAATTGGCATAAGTTTAAAACCATAGTGTTATCTTATTTCGATGGCAGACGAATGATGTCCATGGAACAAGATCTGGAAGTGTCTTAAAAAAACACGTCTGCAATGCGAGCATTGAATATTTTAAAATCTTCCTTATGCTGTTATGCTTTATTTTGTCCATGGAGTTTCGTTATAAGAGTTTAATATTCTTACATTATGTCATTTTGGATACTGAGCGGTTTCAGTTAATCGCCCAATAGCTGGTCGCGAATTGCAATAAAGCTTCAGAGAACTTCAAAAATTAATGTTAATTTTTTTTAACCAATTAGCGTGTCGATTTTGCACAAGTGACTACACGACAAATAAAGTACGATTCGTAAAGCTTCTGTCTGATTATTATGTATTTGCAGTATGTACTTATTAATTACAGTATACGTCATATCATAAACAATAGTATAACAATAACGTACGTTTTTATGTCTCTCATAGGTTTTTTTCGGCAACTTACAATAAATATTTGAGAGTTATTGGAAAAAAAAGTTAGCCGGTGTTTCTCAGTTTGTCGTTTGTGAACCTTTGGGACATTAATTGGCAATATCTAGCAGCAAGCAACAGCGGGATTTTGTAGCGAAAAACCCGAAAAGACAACAGTTCCAGATTACGGGTTTCAGATTTTAAAATAGCCCAGACGGAGTTCCCGAAATTCGTGAAGATTCCGGGCTGCAGCCCGCACTTAAGCAAGCAGGCGTTTAAGCTATTCAGAAGGCAGTGACTCCACCTTATTTGCGCAAATGCAGAATAAGCAAGTACACGAAAAAGGAGGTGAATGTACAGAAAGAGAGAAGAGAGAGGTACATACACACTTCCCATGCATGGTTAGTAACGGACGACCTCCAAACCAAGTGTGGTGGCCACTGCCCGTCTCAAAGTCAAGGTTATTCCAGAAGATTTGGCAACTTGCAACCCAGCTAAATAACTGCGGCGCCGTTTACAGCGACAATAAAAACGCAATAAATCCTGCTTTTTTAGGGCACTTGAATGACTGAAGAACGAGCAAGGTGGACTAAGACATGTGCCATATTTCAAGATTGCGAATCCCCATGATGTAACCAATACGTTAGTCCCTGTCTCAGTGGTTAGCCCTGATGTAAAAAATAACCTCAACTTTACCCAAACCGAACCGTGTGGTGGGATAAACATTTTCACAGTTTATTACTAATCATTCGCTAATTTTATTGAGCGCCACCCATCCCAACAGGCGCAATGGTACATCTTCGCAAGGAACGTCCAAGGAAGGAATGAATATACTGTATAGCAAAATTTAATTTTAACGTGTGAATAACTAACAGTGGATCACTGCTTATACGAGTCGATTGCTTAATTCCAGACGAGTATATTAATTGATATTGTTTTTGCATCATTCATAGGAGTTTTCAAAAATATTTACAGTATACAGCTGTATCGCAAATGTGACAACGAGATCACTGAAGATCATATCGATCATTAATTGCGAATGACATCTGTCTGCATTTGTACCGCGATTATTGAAGCTAACGAGCTATAACATTTCAAAGGCTCGATATACATGTAGTTTTACTAAACTCACATCATTTACGGATTTCGCAAATTTCACTGTGACTTAAGACTGTAATTTACACGTATGGCTGGGATAACAAGATGGTCCAAAAATTAAAATCCCAGCTTAAGTTTAGTTGATTCCAAATAGATAAACACCGTGCTAATACAAATGTAATCAGGAGTACATTGGTACGGATGTCACAATTTCCCACGATACCCTACTCCTGTAGGGGCTCGAGTTGGGCTAAGTGCTGAAATACGAGCTTGGTGCAAATCGATCCAAAGTTGAATTCTGGTCCCAAATTCAATCTTAACACAACTTCAAAACTATAGCAATGCATATGGCTCCAAACGTAAGACAGTTAATTGTCTCGTTATCTTTTATACTGTGATTTACAACTGTTCGAAGAGTACTGATGAGTTTGGGTGGACGAACCACCCGAAGCATATTTGAAGAGGATGATCCAACTCAATCTACAAAGTCGCCAACTAGTTTGTGCTGCGCGAATATTTTTCATCCAGTTCAGCACAACTTCAAAGCTATATCGAATCGACGTACATGTAACTTCAACTCATTATCTATATTTTAAAAAAAAACATTTGTACTTTTAAAAAAGCATGACTGGTCAAGGAATGCAAGCGCACGCATGCCTCGCAGTGCAGACTAATTTTAGTGCAGACAAGTCGAGTTTAGCACTCCAGAGAAGGGTCACTATCTGCCCTCCAGCTAAAAGCAACCTGTTAACGCCGCATTGCTCCTCATCTTCCCTCATTTTCAATGGAAAAAAGCAACAAACTTCGACTCGCTGTACATTCCACGAGGACTTTGCATGCGATAACAATATCGAAAAGCTAATTAGGCCAAAAAACAAACAAAAAAAACCCAGCAATATCAAGAAAACAAAAGGTTTCTTCAAACGCTCTGGCTAACCGTCCGTCTACGTTTAGCATTACATGATTTAATAAATCTTGGCAATTCGCCGGTTGTTGCATTGAAGGATCGGGTCAATCAGAAGCGATGAAGAACTAAAGCACTGCGTATACAGACACATGCGCACTTCCGGCAGACCTATTTATCTGACAGACGGCAATGCAGTTCCCAAAACAAATATAGGAAGCTTTTATGATACAATCTGTTTGGCCTTGTAGATGTCAGTGGTTACCTCCGATGAGAAATCTGTCCCAAAACGAACCTTCCAAGAATCTTTGGATGATGAAAGTTGATCACCCAATTCTGAGAAGTACCAGCTATAGATGGGCGCTTCGTGCTAACAACTCTCAGAAACCGTCATTTGTAGCGACACTATAGAACAGGTACTACCGAAATGATGGCTATACGGTTGCATTACGTGGAATACAACTTTAGGCCTCACAATGCGCTTTAGGGTTTCAAAGGTTTTCAAAGAATACGTAATAAGCCTCTATTGAATTAATGTGAATTTGAAAATCCTCTACGGAGCCCATGAATGCACTTAATCAATTAAAAGCGAACCTCTTGGCCATAATCCAATAATTCTTGTTGCATTTCTTATTAGCGTTAAATGCGTGTTATCAGGCATGACTGATGTGTTTACCTTTTTAATTTTAAATCCATACAACATGGATACTAAATTCAACAGTCCACCATTGAAAATTGAAAATGTTTCCCTGCCACAAAACGAACTTTTTCCTATTCTCTTTCCACGCAACTAAGGTCATGTCCATCTTAATCAGCCTTTTCATAAATCAAACATAGTATCGTTTAGTAACTTTGACTTGTCTCGTGTCTGTATATGCAAAACTGTTGTGAACAGATGCCGAAAGAATTCTGGGCTGACACTGTTTTATCCCTGACACAAAAAAGCTACTCGTATGACTGCATTTGCGGTTGAATTCCCAAGCAACTCTTCTTTTTCCTTTGAAATAAAACTGCTTTAAGCAAGGTCAAGTTATCTTACAAGAGTTATAGTATAGGCCTACTAGGTTTGTTCTACCTGTTCGGAATGCGGAGCTCGAGTAAGGCTGTAACGTGCCACAAAACTAGTACACTGCAGGCTCGGATTTGCATGCACCTTACACCGTGAATTCGATATATGACTTGTTGAAATGAAGCAAACAGGTAATTAAAAAGCCTAATCATGTCGAATGAAACTACCTGTCATTACTGAATGGAGACTTTACAAAAGAATATTCCGTGCATCATGCATGCATAATAACCTCAGCATTTTCTCAGATCCAGGCAACTTTGGCTCCGTGTATGTTTTTTAAATTTCAGGTAATGGTTGGGCAAATTTGACGTCATCTGAGATCACTTAGGTTGTAGCAATTAACGCGGCTATCCAATGGGGGAGAATCTTCAAATGCGCTCCATCAAGCCGAGGGCGTTTTGAAAGTCCGCCATTGCAATGGTGACATAAATGAAGCTTCGTATGCTCCACATGCACGTGCTTATTGTCAGCAGTATCTTAATTACGAATAGTTACTACCAGAATAAAAGTACTTTATAACGTTGGCTGGCATATACACAATACTGCACATATGGGACACCGAGCGCATCTGGCAGCTTCAGGGTGCCTTCCGTTTTACAGAAAAATCTGTAGCTCTATCGTACATTGAAAAGCAAATGTTTCAAACGTTTATTTACTAAATTTTGGTAGCTTCGCAGCACGTACTGTAAGTGGGTTATTCGTATCCACCTCGCAATTTTGGATTCATTAAAAGTTGATTTTTAAATTATTACACAGCAAAGATTCAATTTACACATGACGGTATACACATGATATGAGTAAAGCGTGGTTCAAGCAAGTTCATCTCAAATTTTAAACTCAACATTCAATGTTGAAGCTTGAATCAGCGAAGTACATCCATGCACGACAGGTTGCGCAGATCTTCGTTAACATTATTAGGTGGTTAAAAACAGGTTTACATAAGTGACAGGAACGAATGCCTCGATAAAAACCTGTCTAATTTTTCGAAAAAATAAAGAAGCCGGTAACCGTTTGCAACCGGTATACGAAAATCTCGTATACGGACAAGTATGAGCAAATACATGGCTTTTAATTTGCAATTTTCGCTTCAAATTTAGATTACGACTCCATTTTTTTACGTTTGCAATAAATTTACATGCCATTTATTCAAATTATTCAATTATTGATTTGAATAAATTTAGCGTGTAATAGGTAGCGTGTAGTACGATGGCTTATAAATTTTTTTCTGCAAAACTCATTACATTTTCGCAAAAAAAAACGAAAAAAATGTAAACCAATTTCAAATCGTTTAAGATAAAATTTGCCATGAACCTCCGAAGATATTCAACGAAGATCTGAGTTACGTGCTTAAGTTTCAAATATCCACCAATTCGTATTTCCTTTGAAACTAAACCCAGATCCGGATCTACGCAGTTTTATTTCTTTCCTTCAGCGATTTCCACGAAATTGCTTTCTCCAAATCCAAAATTCAGAGAAGATTCAGTTTGAGTAACAGCATATGGTACGAGCACATGGTCGCATCAATATGGTAGATGCTCAAACTTTAAAAATTGTCCGAAAAGATGCAAAATTGAACATTTTTCATCTTCCGTGGAAGTAGTAAACTTCGCGCAGGCTCGGAAGAGAACCTGGTAAACTAATTTCTGAGAAGTTTGCTAAGTTTCGGTAACGCATCGTACGCCTAATCACGTGCTCCAGGCTAAGTTTTAAGTGCATCGCATTTAATCCTCCGTATTATATTCGGAATCACACCGAATGATCGATGCTTTTGGGGCAAAGTTGCGTCCCGACTGGGATGTTATCAGAACGATTCTCAATTCCAAGACGCCTCGGGGATTACCGAGAACTCCCGACGTCTGCTAGCTACCATATGGAAAAATCCTCTTCGGCAGAAAAAGTTGAAATCTCGCGAAATAAACGCACCGACGGCTTCAAAAGTTGTCCGGAGCGTTAATCCGTCGATCGGATGTCTCGAAATGGCGTTTAAAAAGCAATATTTTCAAACCACCACTTGTTGTTGTTGGTTTCAGCTTCGAAAAGGCCGGTAGTGTCAATGGCAACCAGATAGAGATAGTAAATGACGCCTAACTTACCGAGTCGAAATCGCCGTCCCAAAAATCTTTTAAATCATGTTCCCCTATGTCGTAGAGGGATTTTTCGATGGCGAAACTTTCCATTTTTCCTTTGCCGGTGTCCAGGGTCGGTCGCTGGGTCAATATAAACCAGAAAGCCAGGTTTGAAAACAACACGCACGACACAGCACTCACGCTCCCACCTATGCTAGTGCTTCAATGCGAATGAACAGGTTTACTCGCCAATGGAAATCAATGGGGGTGGCACGAGGACAGGGAACGAGCGCCATCTAGTGCATTCAACAAATTCAAAAATGATTGCCGGCCGGTTCTTTTTTATACTGTAGATGGACAAAATCCTCTTGCCCATACTGCCAAGCATTTTAAAGGTCGTTGAAGACATTCAATTTGCGGTTTTATGTTGATTGTTGATGCCAAATAGGGCCAATTTACACTGCGTTTAAATTGGCCGTATATTGGACATTTTCGTTGATATTAACGATACACGCAGTGATATTCCTGATACCAAAATTAATTTGATCATTAAAATAAACTAAAATCATATAATATGTTGACAATTTTATTAATTTTGTTTTTCGTCTCAGCCGAGTCTGACATTATCGGGGGCTGCATGTGCCAACTTCCTCCATGGGAAGTGATGATGGCCATGACGTCAAAGGGTAGTTCACTATGGCTTTCTCCAACTCTCCCCATTTATCCCGGCTTTTTTGCACACTTTTCTAGGTTTTCAGAGGGCAAATTTGTCAAAATTTCCACGTTTTCCGTGTAAAATTCTCTAGTTTTTCCGAATACAAATTTGCAACATTTCCACGTTTTCCAAACACAAATTTTCAACATTTTCCGAATACAAAATTGTGAATTTTATTTTTTAAAAAATTTTGTTTTGAAAATTGTCGTTAGTAAATTTTTAAAAATATTATTTCCAGTGCCGATTTTGCAAAATATGTCAATTTTTACAGGGAATTTTTTTTTAAACCTGGAAAAAGTCAGGGAAATTAAAAAGAAAATTTCTGGGGGAACCCTGCATGTTTGCCGCCTCTCTGCATCATAGCACGGCACAGCCATGACTCATACACAGTCAGAGTTGGCAGTAGTTGAATAATTTATTATTCAACTAAAATTACAACTAACAAACTAATTATTTATTAGTTGCAGGGAAATAACAACTAAAAATGTATAGTTGTTATTCGCTAGTACGCAACTACTTTTTATAACTTTTTTTAATTGTAGTTGAAAGAGCAACTAAAACTATTTTAGTTGAGAAAAATTAGTTGT